>CAKAJE020002061.1:0-192308 GCA_916610135.2 Macropis europaea
ATAGTGCATTTTACTCGCCATTTCATGCGCTTTGAGGTGCCGCTTAACCCAGTACGCTATCTGAAATAGGAGCGACGTAAATTGAACAAGTGTGATAGAATCTCGCTGAATACTTATATTAACCTTAATGTAAAATGATGTAATCGGGTCTCTGTTCGCCCTACCCTAGAAGTTTAATAGTGCATTTCACTCGTCGTTTCATGCGCTTTGAGATGACGCTTAACCCAATACGCTATCTGAAATAGGAGCGACGTAAGTTGAACAAATGTGACAGAGTTACGCTGCATTCTTATATTCACCTTAATATAAAATAATCTCTCCGGGTCTCTGTTCACCCTACCCTAGATGTATAATAGTGCATTTCACTCGTCATTTCATGCGCTTTGAGATGCCGCTTAGCCCAATACGATATCTGAAATAGGAGCGACGTAAATTGAACAAATGTGATAGAATTTCCCTGAATTCTTATATTAACCAAAATATAAAACAATCTAATCGGGTCTCTGATTACCCTATCATAGAAGTTTAATAGTGCATTTTACTCGCCATTTCACGCGCTCTAAGATGCCGCCTAGCCCAGTACGCTATCTGAAATAGGAGCGACGTAAATTGAACAAATGCGATAGAATTACGCTGAATTCTTATATTAACCGTAATATAAAATGAACTAATCGGGTCTCTGTTTGCACTACCCTAGAAGTTTAATAGTGCATTCTACTCGCCATTTCATGCGCTTTGAGATGCCGCTTAGCCCAATACGCTATCTGAAATATGAGCGACGTAAATTGAACAAATGTGATAGAATTTCCCTGAAATCTTATATTAAACAAAATATAAAATGATCTAATCGGGTCTGTGAATGCCCTATCATAGAAGTTTAATAGTGCATTTTACTCGCCATTTCACGCGCTCTAAGATGCCGCCTAGCCCAGTACGCTATCTGAAATAGGAGCGACGTAAATTGAACAAATGCGATAGAATTATGCTGAATTCTTATATTAACCATAATATAAAATGATCTAATCGGGTCTCTGTTTGCTCTACCCTAGAAGTTTAATAGTGCATTTTACTCGCAATTTCATGCGCTTTGAGGTGCCGCTTAACCCAATACGCTATCTGCAATAGGAGCGACGTAAATTGAACAAATGTGATAGAATATCGCTGAATTCTTAAATTAACTATAATATAAAATGATCTAATCGGGTCACTGATTGCCCTACCCTTGAAGTTTAATAGTGCATTTTACTCGCCATTTCATGCGCTTTGAGATGCCGCTTAGCCCAATACGCTATCGGAAATATGAGCGACGTAAATTGAACAAATGTGATAGAATTTCGCTGAATTCTTATATTAACAAAAATATAAAATGATCTAATCGGGTCTCTGTTTGCCTTATCCTAGAAGTTTAGTATTGCATTTTACTCGCCATTTCATGCGCTTTGAGATGCCGCTTAGCCCAATACGCTATCTGAAACAGGTGCGACGTAAATTGAACAAATGTGATAGAATTTCGCTGAATTCTTAAATTAACTATAATATAAAATGATCTAATCGGGTCACTGATTGCCCTGTCATAGAAGTTTAATAGTGCATTTTACTCGCCATTCCACGCGCTTTAAGATGCCGGCCAGCCCAGTACGCTATCTGAAATAGGAGCGACGTAATTTGAAGAAATGTGATAGAATTACGCTGAATTCTTATATTAACCGTAATATAAAATGATCTAATCGGGTCTCTGTTTGCCCTACCCTAGAAGTTTAATAGTCCATTTTATTCGCCATTTCATGCGCTTTGAGATGCCGGTTAGCCCAATACGCTAACTGAAATAGGAGCGACGTAAATAGAACAAATGTGATAGGATTTCCCTGAAATCTTATATTAAACAAAATATAAAATGATCTAATCGGGTCTCTGACTGCCCTATCATTGAAGTTTAACAGTGCATTTTACTCGCGATTCCACGCGCTTTAAGAAGCCGCCTAGCCCAGTACGCTATCTGAAATAGGAGCGACGTAAATTCAACAAATGTGATAGAATCTTGTTGAATTCTTAAATTAACCATAATATAAAATGATCTAATCGGGTCTCTGTTTGCCCTACCCTAGGAGTTTAATAGTGCATTTTACTCGCCATTTCATGCGCTTTGAGATGCCGCTTAGCCCAATAAGCTATCTGAAATATCAGCGACACGAATTGAACAAATGTGATAGAATTTCCCTGAAATCTTGTATTAAACAAAATATAAAATGATCTAATCGCGTCTCTGATTGCCCTATCATACAAGTTTAATAGTGCATTTTACTCGCCACTCCACGCGCTTTAGGATGCCGCCTAGCCCAGTACGCTATCCGAAATAGGAGCGACGTAAATTGAACAAATGTGATAGAATTTTGCTGAATTGTTAAATTAACCATAATATAAAATGATCTAATCGGGTCTCTATTTGCCCTACCCTAGAAGTTTAATAGTGCATTTTACTCGCCATTTCATGCGCTTTGTGATGCCGCGTAGCCCAATACGCTATCTGAAATAGGAGCGACGTAAATTGAACAAATGTGATAGAATTTCCCTGAATTCTTATATTAACCTTAATGTAAAATGATCTAATCGGGTCTCTGTTCGCCCTACCATAGAAGTTTAATAGTGCATTTCACTAGTCATTTCATGCGCTTTCAGTTGCCGCTTAGCCCAATACGCTATCTGAAATAGGAGCGACGTAAATTGAACAAATGTGATAGAATTTCCCTGAAACCTTATATTAAACAAAATATAAAATGATCTAATCGGGTCTCTGATTGCCCTATCATAGAAGATTAGTAGTGCATTTTACTCGCCATTCCACGCGCCTTAAGATGCCGCCTAGCCCAGTACGCTATCTGAAATAGGAGCGACGTAACTTGAACAAATGTGATAGAATTACGCTGCATTCTTATATTAACCGTAATATAAAGTGATCTAACCGGGTATCTGTTTGCCTTATCCTAGAAGTTTAATAGTGCATTATACTCGCCATTTCATGCGCTTCGAGATGCCGCTTAGCTCAATACGCTATCTGAAATAGGAGCGAGGAAAGTTGAACAAATGTGATAGAATCTCGTTGAATTATTTTATTAACCAGAATGTAAAATGATCTAATCTGGTCTCTGTTCGCCCTACCATAGAAGTCTTATAGTGCATTTCACTCGCCATTTCATGCGCTTTGAGATGCCGCTTAGCCCAATACGCTATCTGAAAGAGGAGCGACGTAAGTTGAACAAATGTGATAGAATTTTGCTGAATTCTTAAATTAACCATAATATAAAATGATCTAATCGGGTCTCTGTTTGCCCTACCCTAGAAGTTTAATAGTGCATTTTAGTCAACATTTCATGCGCTTTGAGATCCGGCTTAGCCCAATACGCTATCTGAAATAGGAGCGACGTAAATTGAACAAATGTGATAGAATTTCCCTGAAACCTTATATTAATCATAATATAAATGATCTAATCGGGTCTCTGATTGCCCTATCATAGAAGATTAGTAGTGCATTTTACTCGCCATTCCACGCGCTTTAAGATGCCGCCTAGCCCAGTACGCTATCTGAAATAGGAGCGACGTAACTTGAACAAATGTGATAGAATTACGCTGAATTCTTATATTAACCTTAATATAAAATGATCTAATCGGGTCTGTGTTTGCCTTATCCTAGAAGTTTAATAGCGCATTTTACTCGCCATTTCATGCGCTTTGAGATGCCGCTTAGCACAATACGCTATCTGGAATAGGAGCGACGTAAATTGAACAAATGTGATAGAATTTCGCTGAATTCTTATATTAACCAAAATATAAAATGATCTAATCGGGTCTCTGTTTGCCCTACCCTAGAAGTTTAATCGTGCATTTTACACGCCATTTCATGCGCTTTGAGATGCCGCTTAGCCCAATACGCTATCTGAAATAGGAGCGACGTAAATTGAACAAATGTGATAGAATTTCGCTGAATTCTAAAATTAACCATAATATAAAATGATCTAATCGGGTCCCTGTTTGCCCTACCCTAGAAGTTTAATAGTGCATTTCACTCGTCATTTCATGCGCTTTGAGATGCCGCTTAGCCCAATACGCTATCTGAAATAGGAGCGACGTAAATTGAGCAAATGTGATAGCATTTCACTGACTTCTTATATTAACCAAAGTATAAAATGATCTAATCTGGTCTCTGATTGCCCTATCATAGAAGTTTAATAGTGCATTTTACTCGCCGTTCCACGCGCTTTAAGATGCCGACCAGCCCAGTACGCTATCTGAAATAGGAGCGACGTAATTTGAAGAAATGTGATAGAATTACGCTGAATTCTTATATTAACCGTAATATAAAATGATCTAATCGGGTCTCTGTTTGCCCTACCCTAGAAGTTTAATAGTCCATTTCATTCGCCATTTCATGCGCTTTGAGATGCCGGTTAGCCCAATACGCTAACTGAAATAGGAGCGACGTAAATAGAACAAATGTGATAGGATTTCCCTGAAATCTTATATTAAACAAAATATAAAATGATCTAATCAGGTCTCTGTTTGCCCTACCCTAGAAGTTTAATAGTGCATTTTACTCGCCATTTCATGCGCTTTGAGATGCCGCGTAACCCAATACGCTATCTGAAATAGGAGCAACGAAAGTTGAACAAATGTGATAGAATTTCCCTGAATTCTTATATTAACCTTAATGTAAAATGATCTAATCGGGTCTCTGATTGCCCTATCATAGAAGATTAGTAGTGCATTTTACTCGCCATTCCACGCGCTTTAAGATGCCGCCTAGCCCAGTACGCTATCTGAAATAGGAGCGACCTAAATTGAACGAATGTGATAGAATTTTTCTGAATTCTTAAATTAACCATAATATAAAATGATCTAATCGGGTCTCTGCTTGCCCTACCCTAGAAGTTTAACAGTGCATTTTACTCGTCATTTCATGCGCATTGAGCTGCCGCTTAGCCCAATACGCTATCTGAAATAGGAGCGACGTAAATTGAACAAATATGATAGAGTTCGCTGTATTCTTAAAATTAACCATAAAATAAAATGATCATATCGGGTCGCCGTTTGCCCTACCCTAGAAGTTTAACAGTGCATTTTACTCGCCATTTCTTGCGCTTTGAGATGCCGCTTAGCCCAATACACTATCTGAAATATCAGCGACGTAAATTGAACAAATGTGGTAGAATTACGCTGAATTCTTATATTAATCGTAATATAAAATGATCTAATCGGCTCTCTGATTGCCCTACCCTAGAAGTTTAACAGTGCATTTTACTCGCCATTTCATGCGGTTTGAGATGCCGCTTAGCCCAATACGCTATCTGAAATAGGAGCGACGTAAATTGAAAAACGTGATAGAATTTCCCTGAATTCTTATATTAACCTTAATGTAAAATGATCTAATCGGTTCTCTGTTCGCCCTACCCTAGAAGTTTAATAGTGCCTTTCACTCGTCATTTCATGCGCTTTGAGATGCCGCTTAGCCCAATACGCTATCTGAAATAGGAGCGACGTAAATTGAACAATTGTGATAGAATTTCGCTGAATTCTTATATTAACCAAAATATAAAATGATCTAGTCGGGTCTCTGATTGCCCTATCATAGAAGTTTAATAGTGCATTTTGCTCGCCATTCCACGCGCTTTAAGATGCCGCCTAGCCCAGTACGCTATCTGAAATTGGAGCGACGTAAATTGAACAAATGTGACAGAATTTTGCTGACATCGTAAATTAACCATAATATAAAATGATCTAATCGGGTCTCTGTTTGCCCTACCCTACAAGTTTAGCAGTGCATTTTGCTCGCCATTTCATGCGCTTTGAGATGCCGCTTAGCCCAATACGCTATCTGAAATAGGAGCGACGTAAATTGAACAAATGTGATAGAATTTCGCTGAATTCTTATATTAACCAAAGTATAAAATGATCTAATCTGGTCTCTGATTGCCCTATCACAGAAGGTTAATAGTGCATTTTACTCGCCATTCCACGCGCTTTAAGATGCCGCCTAGCCCAGTACGCTGTCTGAAATAGAAGCGACGTAAATTGAACAAGTGTGATAGAATCTCGCTGAATACTTATATTAACCTAAATGTAAAATGATGTAATCGGGTCTCTGTTCGCCCTACCCTAGAAGTTTAATAGTGCATTTCACTCGTCATTTCATGCGCTTTGAGATGACGCTTAACCCAATACGCTATGTGAAATAGGAGCGACGTAAGTTGAACAAATGTGACAGAATTACGCTGCATTCTTATATTCACCTTAATGTAAAATGATCTCTCCGTGTCCCTGTTCACCCTACCCTAGATGTATAATAGTGCATTTCACTCGTCATTTCATGCGCTTTGAGATGCCGCTTAGCCCAATACGATATCTGAAATAGGAGCGACGTAAATTGAACAAATGTGATAGAATTTCCCTGAATTCTTATATTAACCAAAATATAAAATAATCTAATCGGGTCTCTGATTGCCCTATCATAGAAGTTTAATAGTGCATTTTACTCGCCATTTCACGCGCTCTAAGATGCCTCCTAGCCCAGTACGCTATCTGAAATAGGAGCGACGTAAATTGAACAAATGCGATAGAATTACGCTGAATTCTTATATTAACCGTAATATAAAATGAACTAATCGGGTCTCTGTTTGCACTACCCTAGAAGTTTAATAGTGCATTCTACTCGCCATTTCATGCGCTTTGAGTTGCCGCTTAGCCCAATACGCTATCTGAAACAGGTGCGACGTAAATTGAACAAATGTGATAGAATTTCGCTGAATTCTTAAATTAACTATAATATAAAATGATCTAATCGGGTCACTGATTGCCCTATCATAGAAGTTTAATAGTGCATTTTACTCGCCGTTCCACGCGCTTTAAGATGCCGACCAGCCCAGTACGCTATCTGAAATAGGAGCGACGTAATTTGAAGAAATGTGATAGAATTACGCTGAATTCTTATATTAACCGTAATATAAAATGATCTAATCGGGTCTCTGTTTGCCCTACCCTAGAAGTTTAATAGTCCATTTCATTCGCCATTTCATGCGCTTTGAGATGCCGGTTAGCCCAATACGCTAACTGAAATAGGAGCGACGTAAATAGAACAAATGTGATAGGATTTCCCTGAAATCTTATATTAAACAAAATATAAAATGATCTAATCAGGTCTCTGTTTGCCCTACCCTAGAAGTTTAATAGTGCATTTTACTCGCCATTTCATGCGCTTTGAGATGCCGCGTAACCCAATACGCTATCTGAAATAGGAGCAACGAAAGTTGAACAAATGTGATAGAATTTCCCTGAATTCTTATATTAACCTTAATGTAAAATGATCTAATCGGGTCTCTGATTGCCCTATCATAGAAGATTAGTAGTGCATTTTACTCGCCATTCCACGCGCTTTAAGATGCCGCCTAGCCCAGTACGCTATCTGAAATAGGAGCGACCTAAATTGAACGAATGTGATAGAATTTTGCTGAATTCTTAAATTAGCCATAATATAAAATGATCTAATCGGGTCTCTGCTTGCCCTACCCTAGAAGTTTAACAGTGCATTTTACTCGTCATTTCATGCGCTTTGAGATGCCGCTTTGCCCAATACGCTATCTGAAATAGGAGCGACGTAAATTGAACGAATGTGATAGAATTTCGCTCAATTCTTAAATTAACCATAATATAAAATGATCTAATCGGGTCTCTGTTTGCCCTACCCTAGAACTTTAATAGTGCATTTTACTCGTCATTTCATGCGCTTTGAGATGCCGCTTTGCCCAATACGCTATCTGAAATAGGAGCGACGTAAATTGAACAAATGTGATAGAATTTCACTGAATTCTTATATTAACCAAAATATAAAATGATCTAATCGGGTCTCTGATTGCCCTAGCATAGAAGTTTAATAGTGCATTTTACTCGCCATTCCGAGCGCTTTAAGATGCCGCATAGCCCAATACGCTGTCTGAAATAGGAGCGACGTAAATTGAACAAATGTGATAGAATTCCGCTGAATTCTTAAATTAACTATAATATAAAATGATCTCATCGGGTCACTGATTGCCCTACCCTAGAAGTTTCATAGTGCATTTTATTCGCCATTTCATGCGCTTTGAGATGCCGCTTAGCCCAATACGCTATCTGAAATAGGAGCGACGTAAATTGAACGAATGTGATAGAATTTCGCTGAATTCTTAAATTAACTATAATATAAAATGATCTAATCAGGTCACTTATTGCCCTATCATAGAAGTTTAATAGTGCATTTTACTCGCCATTCCACGCGCTTTAAGATGCCGGCCAGCCCAGTACGCTATCTGAAATAGGAGCGACGTAATTTGAAGAAATGTGATAGAATTACGCTGCATTCTTATATTAACCGTAATATAAAATGATCTAACCGGGTATCTGTTTGCCCTACCCTAGAAGTTTAATAGTGCATTTTACTCGCCATTTCATGCGCTTTGAGATGCCGCTTAACCCAATACGCTATCTGAAATAGGAGCAACGAAAGTTGAACAAATGTGATAGAATTTCGCTGAATTATTTTATTAACCAGAATGTAAAATGATCTCATCGGGTCACTGATTGCCCTACCCTAGAAGTTTAATAGTGCATTTTATTCGCCATTTCATGCGCTTTGTGATGCCGCGTAGCCCAGTTCGCTATCTGAAATAGGACCGACCTAAATTGAACGAATGTGATAGAATTTTGCTGAATTCTTAAATTAACCATAATATAAAATGATCTAATCGGGTCTCTGCTTGCCCTACCCTAGAAGTTTAATAGTGCACTTTACTCGTCATTTCATGCGCTTTGAGATGCCCCTTTGCCCAATACGCTATCTGAAATAGGAGCGACGTAAATTGAACGAATGTGATAGAATTTCGCTGAATTCTTAAATTAACTATAATATAAAATGATCTAATCGGGTCTCTGCTTGCCCTACCCTAGAAGTTTAACAGTGCATTTTACTCGTCATTTCATGCGCTTTGAGATGCCGCTTAGCCCAATACGCTATCTGAAATATGAGCGACGTAAATTGAACAAATGTGATAGAATTTCGCTGAATTCTTATATTAACCATAATATAAAATGATCTAATCGGGTATCTGTTTGCCTTATCCTAGAAGTTTAATAGTGAATTATTCTCGCCATTTCATGCGCTTCGAGATGCCGCTTAACCCAACACGCTATCTGCAATAGGAGCGACGTAAATTGAACAAACGTGATAGAATTTTGCTGAATTCTTAAATTAACCATAGTACAAAATGATCTAATCGGGTCTCTGTTTGCCCTACCCTAGAAGTTTAATAGTGCATTTTACTCGCCATTCCACGCGCTTTAAGATGCCGGCCAGCCCAGTACGCTATCTGAAATAGGAGCGACGTAATTTGAAGAAATGTGATAGAATTACGCTGAATTCTTATATTAACCGTAATATAAAATGATCTAATCGGGTCTCCGTTTGCCATACCCTAGAAGTTTAATAGTCCATTTTATTCGCCATTTCATGCGCTTTGAGATGCCGCGTAGCCCAATACGCTATCTGAAATAGGAGCGACGAAAGTTGAACAAATGTGATAGAATTTCACTGAATTATTTTATTAACCAGAATGTAAAATGATCTAATCTGGTCTCTGTTTGCCCTACCATAGAAGTCTTGTAGTGCATTTCACTCGCCATTTCATGCGCTTTGAGATGCCGCTTAGCCCAATACGCTATCTGAAATAGGAGCGACATAAATTGAACGAATGTGATAGGATTTTGCTGAATTCTTAAATTAACCATAATATAAAATGATCTAATCGGGTCTCTGCTTGCCCTACCCTAGAAGTTTAATAGTGCATTTTACTCGTCATTTCATGCGCTTTGAGATGCCGCTTTGCCCAATACGCTATCTGAAATAGGAGCGACGTAAATTGCACGAATGTGATAGAATTTCGCTGAATTCTTAAATTAACTATAATATAAAATGATCTCATCGGGTCACTGATTGCCCTACCCTAGAAGTTTAATAGTGCATTTTACTCGCCATTTCATGCGCTTTGAGATGCCGCTTAGCCCAATACGCTATCTGAAATAGGAGCGACGTAAATTGAACAAATGTGATAGAATTTCGCTGAATTCTTAAATTAACTATAATATAAAATGATCTAATCAGGTCACTGATAGCCCTATCATAGAAGTTTAATAGTGCATTTTACTCACCATTCCACGCGCTTTAAGATGCCGGCCAGCCCAGTACGCTATCTGAAATAGGAGCGACGTAATTTGAAGAAATGTGATAGAATAACGCCGCATTCTTATATTAACCGTAATATAAAATGATCTAACCGGGTATCTGTTTGCCCTACCCTAGAAGTTTAATAGTGCATTTTACTCGCCATTTCATGCGCTTTGAGATGCCGCTTAACCCAATACGCTATCTGAAATAGGAGCAACGAAAGTTGAACAAATGTGATAGAATTTCGCTGAATTATTTTATTAACCAGAATGTAAAATAACCTAATCGGGTCTCTGTTCGCCCTAGCCTAGAAGTTTAATGGTGCATTTTATTCGCCATTTCATGCGCTTTGTGATGCCGCGTAGCCCAGTACGCTATCTGAAATAGGAGCGACCTAAATTGAACGAATGTGATAGAATTTTGCTGAATTCTTAAATTAACCATAATATAAAATGATCTAATCGGGTCTCTGCTTGCCCTACCCTAGAAGTTTAACAGTGCATTTTGCTCGTCATTTCATGCGCTTTGAGATGCCGCTTTGCCCAATACGCTATCTGAAATAGGAGCGACGTAAATTGAACGAATGTGATAGAATTTTGCTGAATTCTTAAATTAACCATAATATAAAATGATCTAATCGGGTCTCTGCTTGCCCTACCCTAGAAGTTTAACAGTGCATTTTACTCGTCATTTCATGCGCTTTGAGATGCCGCTTTGCCCAATACACTATCTGAAATAGGAGCGACGTAAATTGCACGAATGTGATAGAATTTCGCTCGATTCTTAAATTAACCATAATATAAAATGATCTAATCGGGTCTCTGTTTGCCCTACCCTAGAACTTTAATAGTGCATTTTACTCGTCATTTCATGCGCTTTGAGATGCCGCTTAGCCTAATACGCTATCTGAAATTGGAGCGATATAAGTTGAACAAATGTGATAGAATTTCGCTGAATTCTTTTATTAACCATAATGTAAAATGATCTAATCTGGTCTCTGTTCGCCCTACCATAGAAGTCTTATAGTGCATTTCACTCGCCATTTCATGCGCTTTGAGATGCCGCTTAGCCCAATACGCTATCTGAAATAGGAGCGAGCTAAATTGAACGAATGTGATAGAATTTTGCTGAATTCTTAAATTAACCATAATATAAAATGATCTAATCGGGTCTCTGCTTGCCCTAACCTAGAAGTTTAATAGTGCATTTTACTCGTCATTTCATGCGCTTTGAGATGCCGCTTAGCCGAATACGCTATCTGGAATAGGAGCGACGTAAATTGAACAAATGTGATACTATTTCCCTGAAATCTTATATTAAACAAAATATAAAATGATCTAATCGGGTCTCTGATTGCCCTATCATAGAAGTTTAGTAGTGCATTTTACTCGCCATTCCACGGGCTTTAAGCTGCCGCCTAGCCCAGTACGCTATCTGAAATAGGAGCGACGTAAGTTGAACAAATGTGATAGAATTTTGCTGAATTCTTAAATTAACCATAACATAAAATGATCTAATCGGGTCTCTGTTTGCCCTACCCTAGAAGTTTAATAGTGCATTTTAGTCGCCATTTCATGCGCTTTGAGATCCGGCTTAGCCCAATACGCTATCTGAAATAGGAGCGACGTAAATTGAACAAATGTGGTAGTATTTCCCTGAAATCTTATATTAATCAAAATATAAAATGATCTAATCGGGTCTCTGATTGCCCTATCATAGAAGATTAGTAGTGCATTTTACTCGCCATTCCACGCGCTTTGAGATGCCGCCTAGCCCAGTACACTATCTGAAATAGGAGCGTCGTAACTTGAACAAATGTGATAGAATTACGCTGAATTCTTATATTAAGCGTAATATAAAATGATCTAATCGGGTCTCTGTTTGCCTTATCCTAGAAGTTTAATAGCGCATTTTTCTCGCCATTTCATGCGGTTTGAGATGCCGCTTAGCCCAATGCGCTATCTGGAATAGGAGCGACGTAAATTGAACAAATGTGATAGAATTTCCGTGAATTCTTATATTAACCTTAATGTAAAATGATCCAATCGGGTCTCTGTTCGCCCTACCATAGAAGTCTAATAGTGCATTTCTCTCGCCATTTCATGCGCCTTGAGATGCCGCTTAGCCCAATACGCTATCTGAAATAGGAGCGACGTAAGTTGAACAAATGTGATAGAGTTACGCTGAATTCTTTTATTAACCATAATGTAAAATGATCTGCTCGCGTCTCTGTTCGCCCTAGCCTAGAAGTTTAATAGTGCATTTTATTCGCCATTTCATGCGCTTTGAGATGCCGCTTAGCCCAATACGCTATCTGAAATTGGAGCGACGTAAATGGAACAAATGTGATAGAATTTCGCTGAATTCTTAAATTAACCATAATATAAAATGATCTAATCGGGTCTCTGCTTGCCATACCCTAGAAGTTTAATAGTGCATTTCACTCGTCACTTCATGCGCTTTGAAATGCCGCTAAGCCCAATAAGCTATCTGAAATAGGAGCGACGTAAATAGAACAAATGTGATAGAATTTCGCAGAATTCTTATGTTAACCAAAATATAAAATGATCTAATCTGATCTCTGTTCGCCATAGCCTAGAAGTTTAATAGTGCATTTTGTTCGCCATTTCATGTGCTTTCTGATGCCGCTTAGCCCAATACGCTATCTGAAATAGGAGCGACGTAAATTGAACAAATGTGATAGAATTTCCCTGAAATCTTATATTAAACAAAATATAATATGATCTAATCGGGTCTCTGATTGCTCTATCATAGAAGTTTAGTAGTGCATTTTACTCGCCCTTCCACGCGCTTTAAGATGCCGCCTAGCCCAGTAGGCTATCTGAAATAGGAGCGACGTAAGATGAACAAATGTGATAGAATTACGCTGAATTCTTATATTAACCCTAATATAAAATGAACTAATCGGGTCTCCGTTTGCCTTATCCTAGAAGTTTAGTAGCGCATTTTACTCGCCATTGCATGCGCTTTTAGAGGCCGCTTAGCCCAATACGCTATCTGAAATAGGAGCGACGTAAATTGAACAAATGTGATAGAATTCCCCTGAATTCTTAGATTAACCATAATATAAAATGATCTCAACAGGTCTCTGTTTGCCCTACCCTAGAAGTTTAATAGTGCATTTTACTCGCCATTTCATGCGCTTTGAGATGCCGCATAGCCCAATACGCTATCTGAAATAGGAGCGACGTAAATTGAACAAATGTGATAGAATTTCCGTGAAATCTTACATTAAACAAAATATAAAATGATCTAATCTGGTCTCTGATTGCCCTAACATAGAAGTTTAGTAGTGCATTTTACTCGTCATTCCACGCGCTTTAAGGTGCCGCCTAGCCCGGTACGCTATCTGAAATAGGAGCGACGTAAGTTCAACAAATGTGATAGAATTTTGCTGTATTCTTATATTAACCGTAATATAAAATGATCTAATCGGGTATCTGTTTGCCTTATCCTAGAAGTTTAATAGTGCATTATACTCGCCATTTCATGCGCTTCGAGATGCCGCATAGCTCAATACGCTATCTGAAATACGAGCGACGAAAGTTGAACATATGTGATAGAATTTCGCTGAATTATTTTATTAACCAGAATGTAAAATGATCTAATCTGGTCTCTGTTCGCCCTACCATAGAAGTCTTATAGTGCATTTCACTCGTCACTTCATGCGCTTTGAAATGCCGCTAAGCCCAATAAGCTATCTGAAATAGGAGCGACGTAAATAGAACAAATGTGATAAAATTTCGCTGAATTCTTAAATTAACCATAATACAAAATGATCTAATCTGATCTCTGTTCGCCATAGCCTAGAAGTTTAATAGTGCATTTTGTTCGCCATTTCATGTGCTTTCTGATGCCGGTTAGCCCAATACGCTATCTGAAATAGGAGCGACGTAAATTGAACAAATGTGATAGAATTTCCCTGAAATCTTATATTAAACAAAATATAAAATGATCTAATCGGGTCTCTGATTGCTCTATCATAGAAGTTTAGTAGTGCATTTTACTCGCCCTTCCACGCGCTTTAAGATGCCGCCTAGCCCAGTAGGCTATCTGAATTAGGAGCGACGTAAGATGAACAAATGTGATAGAATTACGCTGAATTCTTATATTAACCGTAATATAAAATGAACTAATCGGGTCTCCGTTTGCCTTATCCTAGAAGTTTAATAGCGCATTTTACGTATCATTTCATGCGCTTTGACAGGCCGCTTAGCCCAATACGCTATCTGAAATAGGAGCGACGTAAATTGAACAAATGTGATAGAATTTCCATGAATTCTTATATAAACCTTAATGTAAAATGATCCAATCGGGTCTCTGTTCGCCCTACCCTAGAAGTTTAATAGTGCATTTCACTCTCCATTTCATGCGCTTTGAGGTGCCGCTTAGCCCAATACGCTATCTGAAATAGGAGCGACGTAAGTTGAACAAATGTGATAGAATTTCGCTGAATTCTTTCATTAACATTAATGTAAAATGATCTAATCGAGTCTCTGTTTGCCCTACCATAGAATTTTAATAGTGCATTCTACTCGCCATTCCACCCGCTTTAAGATGCCGCCTAGCCCAGTACGCTATCTGAAATAGGAGCGACGTAACTTGAACAAATGTGATAGAATTTCGCTGAATTCTTATATTAACCAAAGTATAAACTGATCTAATCGGGTCTCTGTTTGCCCTACCCCAGAAGTTTAATCGTGCATTTTACACGCCATTTCATGCGCTTTGAGATGCCGCTTAGCCCAATACGCTATCTGAAATATGAGCGACGTAAATTGAACAAATGTGATAGAATTTCGCTCAATTCTTAAATTAACCATAATATAAAATGATCTAATCGGGTCTCTGTTTGCCCTACCCTAGAACTTTAATAGTGCGTTTTACTCGTCATTTCATGCGCTTTCAGTTGCCGCTTAGCCCGATACGCTATCTGAAATAGGAGCGACGTAAATTGAACAAATGTGATAGAATTTCCCTGAAATCTTATATTAAACAAAATATAAAATGATCTATTCGGGTCTCTGATTGCCCTATCATAGAAGATTAATAGTGCATTTTACTCGCCATTCCACGCGCTTTAAGATGCCGCCTAGCCCAGTACGCTCTCTGAAATAGGAGCGACGTAACTTGAACAAATGTGATAGAATTACGCTGCATTCTTATATTAACCGTAATATAAAATAATCTAACCGGGTATCGGTTTGCCCTATCCTAGAAGTTTAATAGTGCATTACACTCGCCATTTCATGCGCTTCGAGATGCCGCTTAGCTCAATACGCTATCTGAAATAGGAGCGACGAAAGTTGAACAAATGTGATAGAATTTCGCTGAATTATTTTATTAACCAGAATGTAAAATGATCTAATCTGGTCTCTGTTCGCCCTACCATAGAAGTCTTATAGTGCATTTCACTCGCCATTTCATGCGCTTTGAGATGCCGCTTATCCCAATACGCTATCTGAAATAGGAGCGACCTAAATTGAGCGAATGTGATAGAATTTTGCTGAATTCTTAAATTAACCATAATATAAAATGATCTAATCGGGTCTCTGCTTGCCCTACCCTAGAAGTTTAACAGTGCATTTTACTCGTCATTTCATGCGCTTTAAGATGCCGGCCAGCCCAGTACGCTATCTGAAATAGGAGCGACGTAATTTGAAGAAATGTGATAGAATAACGCTGCATTCTTATATTAACCGTAATATAAAATGATCTAACCGGGTATCTGTTTGCCCTACCCTAGAAGTTTAATAGTGCATTTTACTCGTCATTTCATGCGCTTTAAGATGCCGGCCAGCCCAGTACGCTATCTGAAATAGGAGCGACGTAAATTGAACGAATGTGATAGAATTTCGCTCAATTCTTAAATTAACCATAATATAAAATGATCTAATCGGGTCTCTGCTTGCCCTACCCTAGAAGTTTAACAGTGCATTTTACTCGTCATTTCATGCGCTTTGAGATGCCGCTTAGCCCAATACGCTATCTGAAATATGAGCGACGTAAATTGAACAAATGTGATAGAATTTCGCTGAATTCTTATATTAACCATAATATAAAATGATCTAATCGGGTATCTGTTTGCCTTATCCTAGAAGTTTAATAGTGAATTATTCTCGCCATTTCATGCGCTTCGAGATGCCGCTTAACCCAACACGCTATCTGCAATAGGAGCGACGTAAATTGAACAAACGTGATAGAATTTTGCTGAATTCTTAAATTAACCATAGTACAAAATGATCTAATCGGGTCTCTGTTTGCCCTACCCTAGAAGTTTAATAGTGCATTTTACTCGCCATTCCACGCGCTTTAAGATGCCGGCCAGCCCAGTACGCTATCTGAAATAGGAGCGACGTAATTTGAAGAAATGTGATAGAATTACGCTGAATTCTTATATTAACCGTAATATAAAATGATCTAATCGGGTCTCCGTTTGCCATACCCTAGAAGTTTAATAGTCCATTTTATTCGCCATTTCATGCGCTTTGAGATGCCGCGTAGCCCAATACGCTTCCTGAAATAGGAGCGACGAAAGTTGAACAAATGTGATAGAATTTCACTGAATTATTTTATTAACCAGAATGTAAAATGATCTAATCTGGTCTCTGTTTGCCCTACCATAGAAGTCTTGTAGTGCATTTCACTCGCCATTTCATGCGCTTTGAGATGCCGCTTAGCCCAATACGCTATCTGAAATAGGAGCGACATAAATTGAACGAATGTGATAGGATTTTGCTGAATTCTTAAATTAACCATAATATAAAATGATCTAATCGGGTCTCTGCTTGCCCTACCCTAGAAGTTTAATAGTGCATTTTACTCGTCATTTCATGCGCTTTGAGATGCCGCTTTGCCCAATACGCTATCTGAAATAGGAGCGACGTAAATTGCACGAATGTGATAGAATTTCGCTGAATTCTTAAATTAACTATAATATAAAATGATCTCATCGGGTCACTGATTGCCCTACCCTAGAAGTTTAATAGTGCATTTTACTCGCCATTTCATGCGCTTTGAGATGCCGCTTAGCCCAATACGCTATCTGAAATAGGAGCGACGTAAATTGAACAAATGTGATAGAATTTCGCTGAATTCTTAAATTAACTATAATATAAAATGATCTAATCAGGTCACTGATAGCCCTATCATAGAAGTTTAATAGTGCATTTTACTCACCATTCCACGCGGTTTAAGATGCCGGCCAGCCCAGTACGCTATCTGAAATAGGAGCGACGTAATTTGAAGAAATGTGATAGAATAACGCCGCATTCTTATATTAACCGTAATATAAAATGATCTAACCGGGTATCTGTTTGCCCTACCCTAGAAGTTTAATAGTGCATTTTACTCGCCATTTCATGCGCTTTGAGATGCCGCTTAACCCAATACGCTATCTGAAATAGGAGCAACGAAAGTTGAACAAATGTGATAGAATTTCGCTGAATTATTTTATTAACCAGAATGTAAAATAACCTAATCGGGTCTCTGTTCGCCCTAGCCTAGAAG
The DNA here is from genome assembly GCA_916610135.2 of Macropis europaea. Lineage (NCBI taxonomy): Eukaryota > Metazoa > Arthropoda > Insecta > Hymenoptera > Melittidae > Macropis > Macropis europaea. Next base: position 17,771 of record CAKAJE020002061.1, read on the forward strand.
TTTAATGGTGCATTTTATTCGCCATTTCATGCGCTTTGTGATGCCGCGTAGCCCAGTACGCTATCTGAAATAGGAGCGACCTAAATTGAACGAATGTGATAGAATTTTGCTGAATTCTTAAATTAACCATAATATAAAATGATCTAATCGGGTCTCTGCTTGCCCTACCCTAGAAGTTTAACAGTGCATTTTGCTCGTCATTTCATGCGCTTTGAGATGCCGCTTTGCCCAATACGCTATCTGAAATAGGAGCGACGTAAATTGAACGAATGTGATAGAATTTCGCTCAATTGTTAAATTAACCATAATATAAAATGATCTAATCGGGTCTCTGTTTGCCCTACCCTAGAACTTTAATAGTGCATTTTACTCGTCATTTCATGCGCTTTCAGTTGCCGCTTAGCCCGATACGCTATCTGAAATAGGAGCGACGTAAATTGAACAAATGTGATAGAATATCGCTGATTTCTTAAATTAACTATAATATAAAATAATCTAATCGGGTCACTGATTGCCCTATCATAGAAGTTTAATAGTGCATTTTACTCGCCATTCCACGCGCTTTAAGATGCCGGCCAGCCCAGTACGCTATCTGAAATAGGAGCGACGTAATTTGAAGAAATATGATAGAATTACGCTGAATTCTTATATTAACCGTAATATAAAATGATCTAATCGGGTCTCCGTTTGCCATACCCTAGAAGTTTAATAGTCCATTTTATTCGCCATTTCATGCGCTTTGAGATGCCGCGTAGCCCAATACGCTATCTGAAATAGGAGCGACGAAAGTTGAACAAATGTGATAGAATTTCACTGAATTATTTTATTAACCAGAATGTAAAATGATCTAATCTGGTCTCTGTTTGCCCTACCATAGAAGTCTTGTAGTGCATTTCACTCGCCATTTCATGCGCTTTGAGATGCCGCTTAGTCCAATACGCTATCTGAAATAGGAGCGACATAAATTGAACGAATGTGATAGGATTTTGCTGAATTCTTAAATTAACCATAATATAAAATGATCTAATCGGGTCTCTGCTTGCCCTACCCTAGAAGTTTAATAGTGCATTTTACTCGTCATTTCATGCGCTTTGAGATGCCGCTTTGCCCAATACACTATCTGAAATAGGAGCGACGTAAATTGCACGAATGTGATAGAATTTCGCTCGATTCTTAAATTAACCATAATATAAAATGATCTAATCGGGTCTCTGTTTGCCCTACCCTAGAACTTTAATAGTGCATTTTACTCGTCATTTCATGCGCTTTGAGATGCCGCTTAGCCTAATACGCTATCTGAAATTGGAGCGATATAAGTTGAACAAATGTGATAGAATTTCGCTGAATTCTTTTATTAACCATAATGTAAAATGATCTAATCTGGTCTCTGTTCGCCCTACCATAGAAGTCTTATAGTGCATTTCACTCGCCATTTCATGCGCTTTGAGATGCCGCTTAGCCCAATACGCTATCTGAAATAGGAGCGAGCTAAATTGAACGAATGTGATAGAATTTTGCTGAATTCTTAAATTAACCATAATATAAAATGATCTAATCGGGTCTCTGCTTGCCCTAACCTAGAAGTTTAATAGTGCATTTTACTCGTCATTTCATGCGCTTTGAGATGCCGCTTAGCCGAATACGCTATCTGGAATAGGAGCGACGTAAATTGAACAAATGTGATACTATTTCCCTGAAATCTTATATTAAACAAAATATAAAATGATCTAATCGGGTCTCTGATTGCCCTATCATAGAAGTTTAGTAGTGCATTTTACTCGCCATTCCACGGGCTTTAAGCTGCCGCCTAGCCCAGTACGCTATCTGAAATAGGAGCGACGTAAGTTGAACAAATGTGATAGAATTTTGCTGAATTCTTAAATTAACCATAACATAAAATGATCTAATCGGGTCTCTGTTTGCCCTACCCTAGAAGTTTAATAGTGCATTTTAGTCGCCATTTCATGCGCTTTGAGATCCGGCTTAGCCCAATACGCTATCTGAAATAGGAGCGACGTAAATTGAACAAATGTGGTAGTATTTCCCTGAAATCTTATATTAATCAAAATATAAAATGATCTAATCGGGTCTCTGATTGCCCTATCATAGAAGATTAGTAGTGCATTTTACTCGCCATTCCACGCGCTTTGAGATGCCGCCTAGCCCAGTACACTATCTGAAATAGGAGCGTCGTAACTTGAACAAATGTGATAGAATTACGCTGAATTCTTATATTAAGCGTAATATAAAATGATCTAATCGGGTCTCTGTTTGCCTTATCCTAGAAGTTTAATAGCGCATTTTTCTCGCCATTTCATGCGGTTTGAGATGCCGCTTAGCCCAATGCGCTATCTGGAATAGGAGCGACGTAAATTGAACAAATGTGATAGAATTTCCGTGAATTCTTATATTAACCTTAATGTAAAATGATCCAATCGGGTCTCTGTTCGCCCTACCATAGAAGTCTAATAGTGCATTTCTCTCGCCATTTCATGCGCCTTGAGATGCCGCTTAGCCCAATACGCTATCTGAAATAGGAGCGACGTAAGTTGAACAAATGTGATAGAGTTACGCTGAATTCTTTTATTAACCATAATGTAAAATGATCTGCTCGCGTCTCTGTTCGCCCTAGCCTAGAAGTTTAATAGTGCATTTTATTCGCCATTTCATGCGCTTTGAGATGCCGCTTAGCCCAATACGCTATCTGAAATTGGAGCGACGTAAATGGAACAAATGTGATAGAATTTCGCTGAATTCTTAAATTAACCATAATATAAAATGATCTAATCGGGTCTCTGCTTGCCATACCCTAGAAGTATAATAGTGCATTTCACTCGTCACTTCATGCGCTTTGAAATGCCGCTAAGCCCAATAAGCTATCTGAAATAGGAGCGACGTAAATAGAACAAATGTGATAGAATTTCGCAGAATTCTTATGTTAACCAAAATATAAAATGATCTAATCTGATCTCTGTTCGCCATAGCCTAGAAGTTTAATAGTGCATTTTGTTCGCCATTTCATGTGCTTTCTGATGCCGCTTAGCCCAATACGCTATCTGAAATAGGAGCGACGTAAATTGAACAAATGTGATAGAATTTCCCTGAAATCTTATATTAAACAAAATATAAAATGATCTATTCGGGTCTCTGATTGCCCTATCATAGAAGATTAATAGTGCATTTTACTCGCCATTCCACGCGCTTTAAGATGCCGCCTAGCCCAGTACGCTCTCTGAAATAGGAGCGACGTAACTTGCACAAATGTGATAGAATTACGCTGCATTCTTATATTAACCGTAATATAAAATAATCTAACCGGGTATCGGTTTGCCCTATCCTAGAAGTTTAATAGTGCATTACACTCGCCATTTCATGCGCTTCGAGATGCCGCTTAGCTCAATACGCTATCTGAAATAGGAGCGACGAAAGTTGAACAAATGTGATAGAATTTCGCTGAATTATTTTATTAACCAGAATGTAAAATGATCTAATCTGGTCTCTGTTCGCCCTACCATAGAAGTCTTATAGTGCATTTCACTCGCCATTTCATGCGCTTTGAGATGCCGCTTATCCCAATACGCTATCTGAAATAGGAGCGACCTAAATTGAGCGAATGTGATAGAATTTTGCTGAATTCTTAAATTAACCATAATATAAAATGATCTAATCGGGTCTCTGCTTGCCCTACCCTAGAAGTTTAACAGTGCATTTTACTCGTCATTTCATGCGCTTTAAGATGCCGGCCAGCCCAGTACGCTATCTGAAATAGGAGCGACGTAATTTGAAGAAATGTGATAGAATAACGCTGCATTCTTATATTAACCGTAATATAAAATGATCTAACCGGGTATCTGTTTGCCCTACCCTAGAAGTTTAATAGTGCATTTTACTCGTCATTTCATGCGCTTTAAGATGCCGGCCAGCCCAGTACGCTATCTGAAATAGGAGCGACGTAAATTGAACGAATGTGATAGAATTTCGCTCAATTCTTAAATTAACCATAATATAAAATGATCTAATCGGGTCTCTGTTTGCCCTACCCTAGAACTTTAATAGTGCATTTTACTCGTCATTTCATGCGCTTTGAGATGCCGCTTTGCCCAATACGCTATCTGAAATAGGAGCGACGTAAATTGAACAAATGTGATAGAATTTCACTGAATTCTTATATTAACCAAAATATAAAATGATCTAATCGGGTCTCTGATTGCCCTATCGTAGAAGTTTAGTAGTGCATTTTACTCGCCATTCCACGCGCTTTAAGATGCCGCCTAGCCCAGTATGCTATCTGAAATAGGAGCGACGTAAATTGAACAAATGTGATAGAATTTCGCTGAATTCTTAAATTAACTATTATATAAAATGATCTCATCGGGTCACTGATTGCCCTACCCTAGAAGTTTAATAGTGCATTTTACTCGCCATTTCATGCGCTTTGAGATGCCGCTTAGCCCAATACGCTATCTGAAATAGGAGCGACGTAAATTGAACAAATGTGATAGAATTTCGCTGAATTCTTAAATTAACTATAATATAAAATGATCTAATCAGGTCACTGATAGCCCTATCATAGAAGTTTAATAGTGCATTTTACTCACCATTCCACGCGCTTTAAGATGCCGGCCAGCCCAGTACGCTATCTGAAATAGGAGCGACGTAATTTGAAGAAATGTGATAGAATAACGCTGCATTCTTATATTAACCGTAATATAAAATGATCTAACCGGGTATCTGTTTGCCCTACCCTAGAAGTTTAATAGTGCATTTTACTCGCCATTTCATGCGCTTTGAGATGCCGCTTAACCCAATACGCTATCTGAAATAGGAGCAACGAAAGTTGAACAAATGTGATAGAATTTCGCTGAATTATTTTATTAACCAGAATGTAAAATGATCTAATCGGGTCTCTGTTCGCCCTAGCCTAGAAGTTTAATGGTGCATTTTATTCGCCATTTCATGCGCTTTGTGATGCCGCGTAGCCCAGTACGCTATCTGAAATAGGAGCGACCTAAATTGAACGAATGTGATAGAATTTTGCTGAATTCTTAAATTAACCATAATATAAAATGATCTAATCGGGTCTCTGCTTGCCCTACCCTAGAAGTTTAACAGTGCATTTTACTCGTCATTTCATGCGCTTTGAGATGCCGCTTTGCCCAATACGCTATCTGAAATAGGAGCGACGTAAATCGAACGAATGTGATAGAATTTCGCTCAATTGTTAAATTAACCATAATATAAAATGATCTAATCGGGTCTCTGTTTGCCCTACCCTAGAACTTTAATAGTGCATTTTACTCGTCATTTCATGCGCTTTCAGTTGCCGCTTAGCCCGATACGCTATCTGAAATAGGAGCGACGTAAATTGAACAAATGTGATAGAATATCGCTGATTTCTTAAATTAACTATAATATAAAATGATCTAATCGGGTCACTGATTGCCCTATCATAGAAGTTTAATAGTGCATTTTACTCGCCATTCCACGCGCTTTAAGATGCCGGCCAGCCCAGTACGCTATCTGAAATAGGAGCGACGTAATTTGAAGAAATATGATAGAATTACGCTGAATTCTTATATTAACCGTAATATAAAATTATCTAATCGGGTCTCCGTTTGCCATACCCTAGAAGTTTAATAGTCCATTTTATTCGCCATTTCATGCGCTTTGAGATGCCGCGTAGCCCAATACGCTATCTGAAATAGGAGCGACGAAAGTTGAACAAATGTGATAGAATTTCACTGAATTATTTTATTAACCAGAATGTAAAATGATCTAATCTGGTCTCTGTTTGCCCTACCATAGAAGTCTTGTAGTGCATTTCACTCGCCATTTCATGCGCTTTGAGATGCCGCTTAGTCCAATACGCTATCTGAAATAGGAGCGACATAAATTGAACGAATGTGATAGGATTTTGCTGAATTCTTAAATTAACCATAATATAAAATGATCTAATCGGGTCTCTGCTTGCCCTACCCTAGAAGTTTAATAGTGCATTTTACTCGTCATTTCATGCGCTTTGAGATGCCGCTTTGCCCAATACACTATCTGAAATAGGAGCGACGTAAATTGCACGAATGTGATAGAATTTCGCTCGATTCTTAAATTAACCATAATATAAAATGATCTAATCGGGTCTCTGTTTGCCCTACCCTAGAACTTTAATAGTGCATTTTACTCGTCATATCATGCGCTTTGAGATGCCGCTTAGCCTAATACGCTATCTGAAATTGGAGCGATATAAGTTGAACAAATGTGATAGAATTTCGCTGAATTCTTTTATTAACCATAATGTAAAATGATCTAATCTGGTCTCTGTTCGCCCTACCATAGAAGTCTTATAGTGCATTTCACTCGCCATTTCATGCGCTTTGAGATGCCGCTTATCCCAATACGCTATCTGAAATAGGAGCGACCTAAATTGAGCGAATGTGATAGAATTTTGCTGAATTCTTAAATTAACCATAATATAAAATGATCTAATCGGGTCTCTGCTTGCCCTACCCTAGAAGTTTAACAGTGCATTTTACTCATCATTTCATGCGCTTTGAGATGCCGCTTTGCCCAATACGCTATCTGAAATAGGAGCGACGTAAATTGAACGAATGTGATAGAATTTCGCTCAATTCTTAAATTAACCATAATATAAAATGATCTAATCGGGTCTCTGTTTGCCCTACCCTAGAACTTTAATAGTGCATTTTACTCGTCATTTCATGCGCTTTGAGATGCCGCTTTGCCCAATACGCTATCTGAAATAGGAGCGACGTAAATTGAACAAATGTGATAGAATTTCACTGAATTCTTATATTAACCAAAATATAAAATGATCTAATCGGGTCTCTGATTGCCCTATCGTAGAAGTTTAGTAGTGCATTTTACTCGCCATTCCACGCGCTTTAAGATGCCGCCTAGCCCAGTATGCTATCTGAAATAGGAGCGACGTAAATTGAACAAATGTGATAGAATTTCGCTGAATTCTTAAATTAACTATTATATAAAATGATCTCATCGGGTCACTGATTGCCCTACCCTAGAAGTTTAATAGTGCATTTTACTCGCCATTTCATGCGCTTTGAGATGCCGCTTAGCCCAATACGCTATCTGAAATAGGAGCGACGTAAATTGAACAAATGTGATAGAATTTCGCTGAATTCTTAAATTAACTATAATATAAAATGATCTAATCAGGTCACTGATAGCCCTATCATAGAAGTTTAATAGTGCATTTTACTCACCATTCCACGCGCTTTAAGATGCCGGCCAGCCCAGTACGCTATCTGAAATAGGAGCGACGTAATTTGAAGAAATGTGATAGAATAACGCTGCATTCTTATATTAACCGTAATATAAAATGATCTAACCGGGTATCTGTTTGCCCTACCCTAGAAGTTTAATAGTGCATTTTACTCGCCATTTCATGCGCTTTGAGATGCCGCTTAACCCAATACGCTATCTGAAATAGGAGCAACGAAAGTTGAACAAATGTGATAGAATTTCGCTGAATTATTTTATTAACCAGAATGTAAAATGATCTAATCGGGTCTCTGTTCGCCCTAGCCTAGAAGTTTAATGGTGCATTTTATTCGCCATTTCATGCGCTTTGTGATGCCGCGTAGCCCAGTACGCTATCTGAAATAGGAGCGACCTAAATTGAACGAATGTGATAGAATTTTGCTGAATTCTTAAATTAACCATAATATAAAATGATCTAATCGGGTCTCTGCTTGCCCTACCCTAGAAGTTTAACAGTGCATTTTACTCGTCATTTCATGCGCTTTGAGATGCCGCTTTGCCCAATACGCTATCTGAAATAGGAGCGACGTAAATTGAACGAATGTGATAGAATTTCGCTCAATTGTTAAATTAACCATAATATAAAATGATCTAATCGGGTCTCTGTTTGCCCTACCCTAGAACTTTAATAGTGCATTTTACTCGTCATTTCATGCGCTTTCAGTTGCCGCTTAGCCCGATACGCTATCTGAAATAGGAGCGACGTAAATTGAACAAATGTGATAGAATATCGCTGATTTCTTAAATTAACTATAATATAAAATGATCTAATCGGGTCACTGATTGCCCTATCATAGAAGTTTAATAGTGCATTTTACTCGCCATTCCACGCGCTTTAAGATGCCGGCCAGCCCAGTACGCTATCTGAAATAGGAGCGACGTAATTTGAAGAAATATGATAGAATTACGCTGAATTCTTATATTAACCGTAATATAAAATTATCTAATCGGGTCTCCGTTTGCCATACCCTAGAAGTTTAATAGTCCATTTTATTCGCCATTTCATGCGCTTTGAGATGCCGCGTAGCCCAATACGCTATCTGAAATAGGAGCGACGAAAGTTGAACAAATGTGATAGAATTTCACTGAATTATTTTATTAACCAGAATGTAAAATGATCTAATCTGGTCTCTGTTTGCCCTACCATAGAAGTCTTGTAGTGCATTTCACTCGCCATTTCATGCGCTTTGAGATGCCGCTTAGTCCAATACGCTATCTGAAATAGGAGCGACATAAATTGAACGAATGTGATAGGATTTTGCTGAATTCTTAAATTAACCATAATATAAAATGATCTAATCGGGTCTCTGCTTGCCCTACCCTAGAAGTTTAATAGTGCATTTTACTCGTCATTTCATGCGCTTTGAGATGCCGCTTTGCCCAATACACTATCTGAAATAGGAGCGACGTAAATTGCACGAATGTGATAGAATTTCGCTCGATTCTTAAATTAACCATAATATAAAATGATCTAATCGGGTCTCTGTTTGCCCTACCCTAGAACTTTAATAGTGCATTTTACTCGTCATTTCATGCGCTTTGAGATGCCGCTTAGCCTAATACGCTATCTGAAATTGGAGCGATATAAGTTGAACAAATGTGATAGAATTTCGCTGAATTCTTTTATTAACCATAATGTAAAATGATCTAATCTGGTCTCTGTTCGCCCTACCATAGAAGTCTTATAGTGCATTTCACTCGCCATTTCATGCGCTTTGAGATGCCGCTTAGCCCAATACGCTATCTGAAATAGGAGCGAGCTAAATTGAACGAATGTGATAGAATTTTGCTGAATTCTTAAATTAACCATAATATAAAATGATCTAATCGGGTCTCTGCTTGCCCTAACCTAGAAGTTTAATAGTGCATTTTACTCGCCATTTCATGCGCTTTGAGATGCCGCTTAGCCGAATACGCTATCTGGAATAGGAGCGACGTAAATTGAACAAATGTGATAGAATTTTGCTGAATTCTTAACTTAACCATAATATAAAATGATCTAATCGGGTGTCTGTTTGCCCTACCCTAGAAGCTTAATATTGCATTTTACTCGCCATTTCATGCGCTTTGAGCTGCCGCTTAGCCCAATACGCTATCTGAAATAGGAGCGACGTAAGTTGAAAAAATGTGATAGAATTTCGCTGAATTCTTTTATTATCCATAATGTAAAATGATCTAATCGGGTGTCTGTTTGCCCTACCCTAGAAGCTTAATATTGCATTTTACTCGCCATTCCACGCGCTTTAAGATGCCGCCTAGCCCAGTACGCTATCTGAAATAGGAGCGACGTAAATTGAACAAGTGTGATAGAATTTTGCTGAATTCTTAAATTAACCATAACATAAAATGATCTAATCGGGTCTTTGATCGCCCTACCATAGAAGTCTAATAGTGCATTTCACTCGCCGTTCCACGCGCTGTAAGATGCCGCCGAGCCCAATACGCTATCTGAAATAGGAGCGACGTAAATTGAAAAAATGTGATAGAATTCCGCTGAATTATTTTATTAACCAGAATGTAAAATGATCTAATCTGGTCTCTGTTCGCCCTAGCCTAGAAGAATAACAGTGGATTTTACTCGGCATTCCACGCGCTTTAAGATGCCGCCTAGCCCAGTACGCTATCTGAAATAGGAGCGACGTAAGTTGAACAAATGTGATAGAATTTCTCTGAATTCTTTTATTAACCATAATGTAAAATGATCCGCTCGGGTCTCTGTTCGCCCTAGCCTAGAAGTTGAGCTGTGCATTTTACTCGCCATTCCACGCGCTTTAAGATGGCGCCTAGCCCAGTACGCTATCTGAAATAGGAGCGACGTAAGTTGAACAAATGTGATAGAATTTTGCTGAATTCTTAAATTAACCATAATATAAAATGATCTAATCGGGTCTCTGTTTGCCCTACCCTAGAAGTTTAATAGTGCATTTCACTCGTCACTTCATGCGCTTTGAGATGCCGCTAAGCCCAATAAGCTATCTGAAATAGGAGCGACGTAAATTGAACAAATGTGATAGAATTTCGCTGAAATCTTATATTAAACAAAATATAAAATGATGTAATCGGGTCTCTGATTACTGTATCGTAGAAGTTTAGTATTGCATTTTACTCGCCCTTCCACGCGCTTTAAGATGCCGCCTAGCCCAGTACGCTATCTGAAATAGGAGCGACGTAAGATGAACAAATGTGATAGAATTACTCTGAATTCTTATATTAACCGTAATATAAAATGATCTAATCGGGTCTCTGTTTGCCTTATCCTAGAAGTTTAATAGTGCATTTACTCGCCATTTCATGCACTTTGAAATGCCGCTTAGCCCAATATGCTATCTGAAATAGGAGCGACGTAAATTGAACAAATGTGATAGAATTTCCGTGAAATCTTATATTAACCTTAATGTAAAATGATCTAATCGGGTCTCTGTTCGCCCTACCATAGAAGTCTAATAGTGCATTTCACTCGCCATTTCATACACTTTGAGATGCCGCTTAGCCCAATACGCTATCTGAAATAGGAGCGACGTAAATTGTACAAGTGTGATAGAATTTTGCTGAATTCTTAAATTAACCATAATATAAAATGATCTAATCGTGTCTCTGTTCGCCCTACCACAGAAGTCTAATAGTCCATTTCACTCGCCATTTCATGCGCCTTCAGATGCCGCTTAGCCCAATACGCTATCTGAAATAGGGGCGACGTAAATTGAACAAATGTGATAGAATTTCGCTGAATTCTTAAATTAACCATAATATAAAATGATCTAATCGGGTCTCTGTTTGCCCTACCCTAGAAGTTTAATAGTGCATTTCACTCGTCATTTCATGCGCTTTGTGATGCCGCTAAGCACAATAAGCTATCTGGAATAGCAGCGACGTAAATTGAACAAATGTGATAGAATTACGCCGCATTCTTATATTTACCGTGATATAAAATGATCTAATCGGGTCTCTGTTTGCCTTATCCTAGAAGTTTAATAGGGCATTTTACTCGCCATTTCATGCGCTTTGAAATGCCGCTTAGCCCAATACGCTATCTGAAATAGGAGCGACGTAAATTGAACAAATGTGATAGAATTTTGCTGAATTCTTAAATTAACCATAATATAAAATGATCTAATCGGGTGTCTGTTTGCCCTACCCTCGAAGCTTAATATTGCATTTTACTCGCCATTTCATGAGGTTTGAGCTGCCGCTTAGCCCAATACGCTATCTGAAATAGGAGCGACGTAAGTTGAAAAAATGTGATAGAATTTCGCTGAATTCTTTTATTAACCATAATGTAAAATGATCTGATCGGGTCTCTGTTCGCCCAAGCCTAAAAGTTTAAGAGTGCATTTCATTCGCCATTTCATGCATTTTGAGATGCCGCTTAGCCGAATACGCTATCTGAATTAGGAGCGACGTAAATTGAACAAATGTGATAGAAATTCCCTGAAATCTGATATTATACAAAACATAAAATGATCTAATCGGGTCTCTGATTGCCCTATCATAGAAGTTTAGTAGTGCATTTTACTCGCCATTCCATGCGCTTTAAGATGCCGCCTAGCCCAGTACGCTATCTGAAATAGGAGCGACGTAAATTGAACAAGTGTGATAGAATTTTGCTGAATTCTTAAATTAACCATAATATAAAATGATCTGATCGGGTCTCTGTTCGCCCAAGCCTAAAAGTTTAAGAGTGCATTTCATTCGCCATTCCACGCGCTTTAAGATGCCGCCGATCCCAATACGCTATCTGAAATAGGAGCGACGTAAATTGAACAAATGTGATAGAATTTTGCTGAATTCTTAAATTAACGGTAATATAAAATGATCTAATCGGGTCTCTGTTTGCCCTAGCCTAGAAGTTTAAGAGTGCATTTTATACGCCATTTCATGCGCTTTGAGATGCCGCTTAGCCGAATACGCTATCTGAATAAGGAGCGACGTAAATTGAACAAGTGTGATAGAATTTCACTGAATTCTTAAATTAACCATAATATAAAATGATCTAATCGGGTCTCTGTTTGCCCTACCCTAGAAGCTTAATATTGCATTTTACTCGCTATTTCATGCGCTTTGAGCTGCCGCTTAGCCCAATACGCTATCTGAAATAGGAGCGACGTAAGTTGAAAAAATGTGATAGAATTTCGCTGAATTCTTTTATTAACCATAATGTAAAATGATCTAATCGGGTGTCTGTTTGCCCTACCCTAGAAGCTTAATATTGCATTTTACTCGCCATTCCACGCGCTTTAAGATGCCGCCTAGCCCAGTACGCTATCTGAAATAGGAGCGACGTAAATTGAACAAGTGTGATAGAATTTTGCTGAATTCTTAAATTAACCATAATATAAAATGATCTAATCGGGTCTCTGATCGCCCTACCATAGAAGTCTAATAGTGCATTTCACTCGCCGTTCCACGCGCTTTAAGATGCCGCCGAGCCCAATACGCTATCTGAAATAGGAGCGACGTAAATTGAAAAAATGTGATAGAATTCCGCTGAATTATTTTATTAACCAGAATGTAAAATGATCTAATCTGGTCTCTGTTCGCCCTAGCCTAGAAGTTTAATAGTGGATTTTACTCGGCATTCCACGCGCTTTAAGATGCCGCCTAGCCCAGTACGCAATCTGAAATGGGTGCGACCTAAATTGAACGAATGTGATAGAATTTTGCTGAATTCTTAAATTAACCATAATATAAAATGATCTAATCTGGTCTCTGCTTGCGCTACCCTAGAAGTTAAATAGTGCATTTTAGTCGCCATTTCTTCCGCTTTGAGATGCCGCATCGCCTAATACGCTATCTGAAATAGGAGCGACGAAAGTTAAACAAATGTGATAGAATCTTGCTGAATTCTTAAATTAACCATAATATAAAATGATCTAATCGGGTCTCTGTTTGCCGTACCCTAGGAGTTTAATAGTGCATTTTACTCGCCATTTCATGCGCTTTGAGATGCCGCTTAACCCAATACGCTATCTGAAATAGGAGCAACGAAAGTTGAACAAATGTGATAGAATTTCGCTGAATTATTTTATTAACCAGAATGTAAAATGATCTAATCGGGTCTCTGTTCGCCCTAGCCTAGAAGTTTAATAGTGCATTTTATTCGCCATTTCATGCGCTTTGTGTTGCCGCGTAGCCCAATACGCTACCTGAAATAGGAGCGACGTAAATTGAACAAATGTGATAGAATTTCCCTGAATTCTTATATTAACCTTAATGTAAAATGATCTAATCGGGTCTCTGTTCGCCCTACCCTAGAAGTTTAATGGTGCATTTCACTCGTCATTTCATGCGCTTTCAGTTGCCGCTTAGCCCAATACGCTATCTGAAATAGGAGCGACGTAAATTGAACAAATGTGATAGAATTTCCCTGAAATCTTATATTAAACATAATATAAAATGATCTAATCGGGTCTCTGATTGCCCTATCATAGAAGTTTAGTAGTGCATTCTACTCGCCATTCCACGCGCTTTAAGATGCCGCCTATCCCAGTACGCTATCTGAAATAGGAGCGACGTAAATTGAACAAATGTGATAGAATTTTGCTGAATTCTTAAATTAACCATAATATAAAATGATCTAAGCGTGTCTCTGTTTGCCTTATCCTAGAAGTTTAATAGGGCATTTTACTCGCCATTTCATGCGCCTTGAGATGCCGCTAAGCACAATAAGCTATCTGGAATAGCAGCGACGTAAATTGAACAAATGTGATAGAATTACGCCGAATTCTTATATTAACCGTAATATAAAATGATCTAATCGGGTCTCTGTTTGCCTTATCCTAGAAGTTTAATAGTGCATTCTACTCGACATTCCACGCGCTTTAAGATGCCGCCTAGCGCAGTACGCTATCTGAAATAGGAGCGACGTAAGTTGAACAAATGTAATAGAATTACGCTGAATTCTTATATTAACCGTAATATAAAATGATCTAATCGGGTCTCTGATTGCAATATCATAGAAGTTTAACAGTGCATTTCACTCGTCATTTCATGCGCTTTGACATGCCGCTTAGCCCAATAAGCTATCTGAAATAGGAGCGACGTAAATTGAACAAATGTGATAGAATTTCCATGAAATCTTATATTAAACAAAATATAAAATGAGCTAATCGGGTCTCTGATTGCCCTATCATAAAAGTTGAGATGTGCATTTTACTCGCCATTCCACGCGCTTTAAGATGCCGCCTAGCCCAGCACGCTATCTGAAATAGGAGCGACGTAAGTTGAACAAATGTGATAGAATTACGCTGAATTCTTACATTAACCATAATGTAAAATGATCTAATCGGGTCTCTGTTTGCACTACCCTAGAAGTTTAATAGTGCATTTCACTCGTCACTTCATGCGCTTTGAGATGCCGCTAAGCACAATAAGTTATCTGTAATAGGAGCGACGTAAATTGAGCAAATGTGATAGAATTTCGCTGAATTCTTATATTAACCAAAATATAAAATGATCTAATCGGGTCTCTGATTGCCCTATCATAGAAGTTTAGTAGTGCATATTACACGCCATTCCACGCGCTTTAAGATGCCGCCTAGCCCAGTACGCTATCTGAAATAGGAGCGCCGTAAATTGAACAAATGTGATAAAATTTTGCTGACATCTTAAATTAACCATAATATAAAATGATCTCATCGGGTCTCTGTTCGCCCTAGCCTAGAAGTTTAGTAGTGCATTTTATTCGCCATTTCATGCGCTTTGAGATGCCGCTTAGCCGAATACGCTATCTGAAATAGGAGCGACGTAAATTGAACAAATGTGATACAATATCCCTGAATCTTATATTAAACAAAATATAAAATGATCTAATCGGGTCTCTGATTGCCCTATCATAGAAGTTTAGTAGTGCATTTTACACGCCATTCCACGAGCTTTAAGATGCCGCCTAGCACAGTACGCTATCTGAAATAGAAGCGACGTAAGTTGAACAAATGTGATAGAATTTTGCTGAATTCTTAAATTAACCATAATATAAAATGATCTAATCGGGTCTCTGTTTGCCCTACCCTAGAAGATTAATAGGGCATTTCACTCGACACTTCATGCGCTTTGAGATGCCGCTAAGCCCAATAAGCTATCTGAAATAGGAGCAACGTAAATTGAGTAAATGTGATACTATTTCCCTGAAATCTTATATTAAACAAAATATAAAATGATCTAATCGGGTCTCTGATTGCCCTATCATAGAAGTTTAGTAGTGCATTTTACTCGCCATTCCACGCGCTTTAAGATGCCGCCTAGCCCAGTACGCTATCTGAAATAGGAGCGACGTAAGTTGAACAAATGTGATAGAATTTCGTAGAATTCTTATATTAACCAAAATATAAAATGATCTAATGTGGTCTATGTTCGCCCTAGCCTAGAAGTTTAATAGTGCATTTTGTTCGCCATTTCATGCGCTTTGAGATGCCGCTAAGCCCAATAAGCTGTCTGAAATTGGAGCGACGTAAATTGAACAAATGTGATAGAATTTCGCTGAATTCTTATATTAAACAAAATATAAAATGATCTAATCGGGTCTCTGTTTGCCCTACCCTAGAAGATTAATCGTGCATTTTACACGCCATTTCATGCGCTTTGAGATGCCGCTTATCCCAATACGCTATCTGAAATAGGAGCGACGTAAATTGAACAAATGTGATAGAATTTCGCTGAATTCTTAAATTAACCATAATATCAAATGATCTAATCGGGTCTCTGTTTGCCCTACCCTAGAACTTTAATGGTGCCCTTTACTCGTCATTTCATGCGCTTTGAGTTGCCGCTTAGCCTAATACGCTATCTGAAATAGGAGCGATATAAGTTGAACAAATGTGATAGAATTTCGCTGAATTCTTTTATTAACCATAATGTAAAATGATCTAATCGGATCTCTGTTCGCCCTAGCCTAGAGCTTTAATAGTGCATTTTATTCGCCATTTCATACGCTTTGAGATGCCGCTTTGCCCAATACGCTATCTGAAATAGGAGCGACGTAAATTGAACAAATGTGATAGAATTTCACTGAATTCTTATATTAACCAAAATATAAAATGATCTAATCTGGTCTCTGTTCGCCCTAGCCTAGAAGTTTAATAGTGGATTCTACTCCCCATTCCACGCGCTTTAAGATGCCGCCTAGCCCAGTACGCTATCTGAAATAGGAGCGACGTAAATTGAACGAATGTGATAAAATTTTGCTGACATCTTAAATTTACCATAATATAAAATGATTTAATCGGGTATCTGTTTGCCCTACCCTAGAAGTTTAATAGTGTATTTTACTCGCCATTTCATGCGCCTTCAGATGCCGCTTAGCCCAATACGCTATCTGAAATAGGAGCGACGTAAATTGAACAAATGTGATAGAATTTCGCTGAATTCTTAAATTAACCATAATATGAAATGATCTAATCGGGTCTCTGTTTGCCCTGCCCTAGAAGTTTAATAGTGCATTTCACTCGTCATTTCATGCGCTTCGAGATGCCGCTAAGCACAATAAGCCTTCTGGAATAGCAGCGACGTAAATTGAACAAATGTGATAGAATTACGCCGTATTCTTATATTTACCGTAATATAAAATGATCTAATCGGGTCTCTGTTTGCCCTACCCTAGAAGTTTAATAGTGCATTTCACTCGTCACTTCATGCGCTTTGAGATGCCGCTAAGCCCAATAAGCTATCTGAAATAGGAGCGACGTAAATTGAACAAATGTGATAGAATTTCGCTGAATTCTTACATTAACCATAATGTAAAATGATATAATCGGGTCTCTGTTTGCCCTACCCTAGAAGTTTAATAGTGCATTTCACTCGTCATTTCATGCGCTTTGACATGCCGCTTAGCCCAATAAGCTATCTGAAATAGGAGCGACGTAAATTGAACAAATGTGATAGAATTTCCATGAAATCTTATATTAAACATAATATAAAATGAGCTAATCGGGTCTCTGATTGCCATATCATAAAAGTTGAGCTGTGCATTTTACTCGCCATTCCACGCGCTTTAAGATGGCGCCTAGCCCAGTACGCTATCTGAAATAGGAGCGACGTAAGTTGAACAAATGTGATAGAATTTCGCTGAATTCTTTTATTAACCATAATGTAAAATGATCTAATCGGGTCTCTGTTCGCCCTAGCCTAGAAGTTTAATAGTGCATTTTATTCGCCATTTCATGCGCTTTGAGATGCCGCTTAGCTCAATACGCTATCTGAAATAGGAGCGACGTAAATTGAACAAATGTGATAGAATTTCCCTGAAATCTTATATTAAACAAAATATAAAATGATGTAATCGGGTCTCTGATTACTGTATCATAGAAGTTTAGTATTGCATTTTACTCGCCCTTCCACCCGCTTTAAGATGCCGCCTAACCCAGTACGCTATCTGAAATAGGAGCGACGTAAGATGATCAAATGTGATAGAATTACGCTGAATTCTTATATTAACCGTAATATAAAATGATCTAATCGGGTCTCTGTTTGCCTTATCCTAGAAGTTTAATAGTGCATTTTACTCGCCATTTCATGCACTTTGAAATGCCGCTAGCCCAATACGCTATCTGAAATAGGAGCGACGTAAATTGAACAAATGTGATAGAATTTCCGTGAAATCTTATATTAACCTTAATGTAAAATGATCTAATCGGGTCTCTGTTCGCCCTACCATAGAAGTCTAATAGTGCATTTCACTCGCCATTTCATGCACTTTGAGATGCCGCTTAGCCCAATACGCTATCTCAAATAGGAGCGACGTAATTTGAACAAATGTGATAGAATTACGCTGAATTCTTACATTAACCATAATGTAAAATGATCTAATCGGGTCTCTGTTTGCACTACCCTAGAAGTTTAATAGTGCATTTCACTCGTCACTTCATGCGCTTTGAGATGCCGCTAAGCACAATAAGTTATCTGTAATAGGAGCGACGTAAATTGAACAAATGTGATAGAATTTCGCTGAATTCTTATATTAACCAAAATATAAAATGATCTAATCGGGTCTCTGATTGCCCTATCTTAGAAGTTTAGTTGTGCATACTACACGCCATTCCACGCGCTTTAAGATGCCGCCTAGCCCAGTACGCTATCTGAAATAGGAGCGACGTAAATTGAACAAATGTGATAAAATTTTGCTGACATTTTAAATTAACCATAATATAAAATGATCTCATCGGGTCTCTGTTCGCCCTAGCCTAGAAGTTGAGCTGTGCATTTTACTCGCCATTCTACGCGCTTTAAGATGGCGCCTAGCCCAGTACGCTATCTGAAATAGGAGCGACGTAAGTTGAACAAATGTGATAGAATTTTGCTGAATTCTTAAATTAACCATAATATAAAATGATCTAATCGGGTCTCTGTTTGCCCTACCCTAGAAGTTTAATAGTGCATTTCACTCGGCACTTCATGCGCTTTGAGATGCCGCTCAGCCCAATAAGCTATCTGAAATAGGAGCGACGTAAATTGAACAAATGTGATAGAATTTCGCTGAAATCTTATATTAAACAAAATATAAAATGATGTAATCGGGTCTCTGATTACTGTATCATAGAAGTTTAGTATTGCATTTTACTCGCCCTTCCACGCGCTTTAAGATGCCGCCTAGCCCAGTACGCTATCTGAAATAGGAGCGACGTAAGATGAACAAATGTGATAGAATTACGCTGAATTCTTATATTAACCGTAATATAAAATGATCTAATCGGGTCTCTGTTTGCCTTATCCTAGAAGTTTAATAGTGCATTTACTCGCCATTTCATGCACTTTGAAATGCCGCTTAGCACAATACGCTATCTGAAATAGGAGCGACGTAAATTGTACAAGTGTGATAGAATTTTGCTGAATTCTTAAATTAACCATAATATAAAATGATCTAATCGTGTCTCTGTTCGCCCTACCACAGAAGTCTAATAGTCCATTTCACTCGCCATTTCATGCGCCTTCAGATGCCGCTTAGCCCAATACGCTATCTGAAATAGGGGCGACGTAAATTGAACAAATGTGATAGAATTTCGCTGAATTCTTAAATTAACCATAATATAAAATGATGTAATCGGGTCTCTGTTTGCCCTACCCTAGAAGTTTAATAGTGCATTTCACTCGTCATTTCATGCGCTTTGTGATGCCGCTAATCACAATAAGCTATCTGGAATAGCAGCGACGTAAATTGAACAAATGTGATAGAATTACGCCGCATTCTTATGTTTACCGTGATATAAAATGATCTAATCGGGTCTCTGTTTGCCTTATCCTAGAAGTTTAATAGGGCATTTTACTCGCCATTTCATGCGCTTTGAAATGCCGCTTAGCCCAATACGCTATCTGAAATAGGAGCGACGTAAATTGAACAAATGTGATAGAATTTTGCTGAATTCTTAAATTAACCATAATATAAAATGATCTAATCGGGTGTCTGTTTGCCCTACCCTCGAAGCTTAATATTGCATTTAACTCGCCATTTCATGAGGTTTGAGCTGCCGCTTAGCCCAATACGCTATCTGAAATAGGAGCGACGTAAATTGAACAAATGTGATAGAAATTCCCTGAAATCTGATATTATACAAAATATAAAATGCTCTAATCGGGTCTCTGATTGCCCTATCATAGAAGTTTAGTAGTGCATTTTACTCGCCATTCCATGCGCTTTAAGATGCCGCCTAGCCCAGTACGCTATCTGAAATAGGAGCGACGTAAATTGAACAAGTGTGATAGAATTTTGCTGAATTCTTAAATTAACCATAATATAAAATGATCTGATCGGGTCTCTGTTCGCCCAAGCCTAAAAGTTTAAGAGTGCATTTCATTCGCCATTCCACGCGCTTTAAGATGCCGCCGATCCCAATACGCTATCTGAAATAGGAGCGACGTAAATTGAACAAATGTGATAGAATTTTGCTGAATTCTTAAATTAACGGTAATATAAAATGATCTAATCGGGTCTCTGTTTGCCCTAGCCTAGAAGTTTAAGAGTGCATTTTATACGCCATTTCATGCGCTTTGAGATGCCGCTTAGCCGAATACGCTATCTGAATAAGGAGCGACGTAAATTGAACAAGTGTGATAGAATTTCACTGAATTCTTAAATTAACCATAATATAAAATGATCTAATCGGGTCTCTGTTTGACCTACCCTAGAAGTTTAATAGTGCATTTTACTCGCCATTTCATGTGCTTTGAGATGCCGCATAGCCCAATACGCTATCTGGAATAGGAGCGACGTAAATTGAACAAATGTGATAGGATTTCCCTGAATTCTTATATTAACCTTAATGTAAAATGATCTAATCGGGTCTCTGTTCGCCCTACCATAGAAGTCTAATAGTGCATTTCACTCGCCATTTCATGCGCTTCGAGATGCCGCTTAGCCCAATACGCTATCTGAAATAGGAGCGACGTTAATTGAACAAATGTGATAGAATTTTGCTGAATTCTTAAATTAACCATAATATGAGATGATGTAATCGGGTCTCTGCTTGCCCTACCCTAGAAGTTTAATAGTGCATTTTACTCGCCATTTCATGCGCTTTGAGATGCCGCTTAGCCCAATACGCTATCTGAAATAGGAGCGACGTAAATTGAACAAATGTGATAGAATTTTGCTGAATTCTTAAATTAACCATAATATAAAATGATCTAATCGGGCGTCTGTTTGCCCTACCCTAGAAGCTTAATATTGCATTTTACTCGCCATTTCATGCGCTTTGAGCTGCCGCTTAGCCCAATACGCTATCTGAAATAGGAGCGACGTAAGTTGAAAAAATGTGATAGAATTTCGCTGAATTCTTTTATTAACCATAATGTAAAATGATCTAATCGGGTGTCTGTTTGCCCTACCCTAGAAGCTTAATATTGCATTTTACTCGCCATTCCACGCGCTTTAAGATGCCGCCTAGCCCAGTACGCTATCTGAAATAGGAGCGACGTAAATTGAACAAGTGTGATAGGATTTCCCTGAATTCTTATATTAACCTTAATGTAAAATGATCTAATCGGGTCTCTGTTCGCCCTACCATAGAAGTCTAATAGTGCATTTCACTCGCCATTTCATGCGCTTTGAGATGCCGCTTAGCCCAATACGCTATCTGAAATATGAGCGACGTAAATTGAACAAATGTGATAGAATTTCGCTGAATTCTTATATTAACCATAATATAAAATGATCTAATCGGGTATCTGTTTGCCTTATCCTAGAAGTTTAATAGTGAATTATTCTCGCCATTTCATGCGCTTCGAGATGCCGCTTAACCCAACACGCTATCTGCAATAGGAGCGACGTAAATTGAACAAACGTGATAGAATTTTGCTGAATTCTTAAATTAACCATAGTACAAAATGATCTAATCGGGTCTCTGTTTGCCCTACCCTAGAAGTTTAATAGTGCATTTTACTCGCCATTCCACGCGCTTTAAGATGCCGGCCAGCCCAGTACGCTATCTGAAATAGGAGCGACGTAATATGAAGAAATGTGATAGAATTACGCTGAATTCTTATATTAACCGTAATATAAAATGATCTAATCGGGTCTCCGTTTGCCATACCCTAGAAGTTTAATAGTCCATTTAATTCGCCATTTCATGCGCTTTGAGATGCCGCGTAGCCCAATACGCTATCTGAAATAGGAGCGACAAAAGTTGAACAAATGTGATAGAATTTCACTGAATTATTTTATTAACCAGAATGTAAAATGATCTAATCTGGTCTCTGTTTGCCCTACCATAGAAGTCTTGTAGTGCATTTCACTCGCCATTTCATGCGCTTTGAGATGCCGCTTAGCCCAATACGCTATCTGAAATAGGAGCGACATAAATTGAACGAATGTGATAGGATTTTGCTGAATTCTTAAATTAACCATAATATAAAATGATCTAATCGGGTCTCTGCTTGCCCTACCCTAGAAGTTTAATAGTGCATTTTACTCGTCATTTCATGCGCTTTGAGATGCCGCTTTGCCCAATACGCTACCTGAAATAGGAGCGACGTAAATTGCACGAATGTGATAGAATTTCGCTGAATTCTTAAATTAACTATAATATAAAATGATCTCATCGGGTCACTGATTGCCCTACCCTAGAAGTTAATAGTGCATTTTACTCGCCATTTCATGCGCTTTGAGATGCCGCTTAGCCCAATACGCTATCTGAAATAGGAGCGACGTAAATTGAACAAATGTGATAGAATTTCGCTGAATTCTTAAATTAACTATAATATAAAATGATCTAATCAGGTCACTGATAGCCCTATCATAGAAGTTTAATAGTGCATTTTACTCACCATTCCACGCGCTTTAAGATGCCGGCCAGCCCAGTACGCTATCTGAAATAGGAGCGACGTAATTTGAAGAAATGTGATAGAATTACGCTGCATTCTTATATTAACCGTAATATAAAATGATCTAACCGGGTATCTGTTTGCCCTACCCTAGAAGTTTAATAGTGCATTTTACTCGCCATTTCATGCGCTTTGAGATGCCGCTTAACCCAATACGCTATCTGAAATAGGAGCAACGAAAGTTGAACAAATGTGATAGAATTTCGCTGAATTATTTTATTAACCAGAATGTAAAATGATCTAATCGGGTCTCTGTTCGCCCTAGCCTAGAAGTTTAATGGTGCATTTTATTCGCCATTTCATGCGCTTTGTGATGCCGCGTAGCCCAGTACGCTATCTGAAATAGGAGCGACCTAAATTGAACGAATGTGATAGAATTTTGCTGAATTCTTAAATTAACCATAATATAAAATGATCTAATCGGGTCTCTGCTTGCCCTACCCCTAGAAGTTTAACAGTGCATTTTACTCGTCATTTCATGCGCTTTGAGATGCCGCTTTGCCCAATACGCTATCTGAAATAGGAGCGACGTAAATTGAACGAATGTGATAGAATTTCGCTCAATTGTTAAATTAACCATAATATAAAATGATCTAATCGGGTCTCTGTTTGCCCTACCCTAGAACTTTAATAGTGCATTTTACTCGTCATTTCATGCGCTTTCAGTTGCCGCTTAGCCCGATACGCTATCTGAAATAGGAGCGACGTAAATTGAACAAATGTGATAGAATATCGCTGATTTCTTAAATTAACTATAATATAAAATGATCTAATCGGGTCACTGATTGCCCTATCATAGAAGTTTAATAGTGCATTTTACTCGCCATTCCACGCGCTTTAAGATGCCGGCCAGCCCAGTACGCTATCTGAAATAGGAGCGACGTAATTTGAAGAAATATGATAGAATTACGCTGAATTCTTATATTAACCGTAATATAAAATGATCTAATCGGGTCTCCGTTTGCCATACCCTAGAAGTTTAATAGTCCATTTTATTCGCCATTTCATGCGCTTTGAGATGCCGCGTAGCCCAATACGCTATCTGAAATAGGAGCGACGAAAGTTGAACAAATGTGATAGAATTTCACTGAATTATTTTATTAACCAGAATGTAAAATGATCTAATCTGGTCTCTGTTTGCCCTACCATAGAAGTCTTGTAGTGCATTTCACTCGCCATTTCATGCGCTTTGAGATGCCGCTTAGTCCAATACGCTATCTGAAATAGGAGCGACATAAATTGAACGAATGTGATAGGATTTTGCTGAATTCTTAAATTAACCATAATATAAAATGATCTAATCGGGTCTCTGCTTGCCCTACCCTAGAAGTTTAATAGTGCATTTTACTCGCCATTTCATGTGCTTTGAGATGCCGCTTTGCCCAATACGCTATCTGAAATAGGAGCGACGTAAATTGCACGAATGTGATAGAATTTCGCTCGATTCTTAAATTAACCATAATATAAAATGATCTAATCGGGTCTCTGTTTGCCCTACCCTAGAACTTTAATAGTGCATTTTGCTCGTCATTTCATGCGCTTTGAGATGCCGCTTAGCCTAATACGCTATCTGAAATTGGAGCGATATAAGTTGAACAAATGTGATAGAATTTCGCTGAATTCTTTTATTAACCATAATGTAAAATGATCTAATCTGGTCTCTGTTCGCCCTACCATAGAAGTCTTATAGTGCATTTCACTCGCCATTTCATGCGCTTTGAGATGCCGCCTAGCCCAGTACACTATCTGAAATAGGAGCGTCGTAACTTGAACAAATGTGATAGAATTACGCTGAATTCTTATATTAAGCGTAATATAAAATGATCTAATCGGGTCTCTGTTTGCCTTATCCTAGAAGTTTAATAGCTCATTTTTCTCGCCATTTCATGCGCTTTGAGATGCCGCTTAGCCCAATGCGCTATCTGGAATAGGAGCGACGTAAATTGAACAAATGTGATAGAATTTCCCTGAAATCTTATATTAAACAAAATATCATATGATCTAATCGGGTCTCTGATTGCCCTATCGTAGAAGTTTAGTAGTGCATTTTACTCGCCATTCCACGCGCTTTAAGATGCCGCCTAGCCCAGTATGCTATCTGAAATAGGAGCGACGTAAATTGAACAAATGTGAAAGAATTTCGCTGAATTCTTAAATTAACTATTATATAAAATGATCTCATCGGGTCACTGATTGCCCTACCCTAGAAGTTTAATAGTGCATTTTACTTGCCATTTCATGCGATTTGAGATGCCGCTTAGCCCAATACGCTATCTGAAATATGAGCGACGTAAATTGAACAAATGTGATAGAATTTCGCTGAATTCTTATATTAACCATAATATAAAATGATCTAATCGGGTATCTGTTTGCCTTATCCTAGAAGTTTAATAGTGAATTATTCTCGCCATTTCATGCGCTTTGAGATGCCGCTTAACCCAAAACGCTATCTGCAATAGGAGCGACGTAAATTGAACAAACGTGATAGAATTTTGCTGAATTCTTAAATTAACCATAGTACAAAATGATCTAATCGGGTCTCTGTTTGCCCTACCCTAGAAGTTTAATAGTGCGTTTTGCTCGCCATTTCATGCGCTTTGAGATGCCGCTTAGCCCAATACGCTATCTGAAATAGGAGCGACGTAAATTGAACAAATGTGATAGAATATCGCTGATTTCTTAAATTAACTATAATATAAAATGATCTAATCGGGTCACTGATTGCCCTATCATAGAAGATTAGTAGTGCATTTTACTCGACATTCCACGCGCTTTGAGATGTCGCCTAGCCCAGTACCCTATCTGAAATAGGAGCGTCGTAACTTGTACAAATGTGATAGAATTTCCGTGAATTCTTATATTAACCTTAATGTAAAATGATCCAATCGGGTCTCTGTTCGCCCTACCATAGAAGTCTAATAGTGCATTTCACTCGCCATTTCATGCGCCTTGAGATGCCGCTTAGCCCAATACGCTATCTGAAATAGGAGCGACGTAAGTTGAACAAATGTGATAGAATTACGCTGAATTCTTTTATTAACCATAATGTAAAATGATCGGCTCGGGTCTCTGTTCGCCCTAGCCTAGAAGTTTAATAGTGCATTTCATTCGCCATTTCATGCGCTTTGAGATGCCGCTTAGCCCAATACGCTATCTGAAATTGGAGCGACGTAAATGGAACAAATGTGATAGAATTTCGCTGAATTCTTAAATTAACCATAATATAAAATGATCTAATCGGGTCTCTGCATGCCCTACCCTAGAAGTTTAATAGTGCATTTCACTCGTCACTTCATGCGCTTTGAGATGCCGCTAAGCCCAATAAGCTATCTGAAATAGGAGCGACGAAAATTGAACAAATGTGATAGAATTTCGCAGAATTCTTATGTTAACCAAAATATAAAATGATCTAATCTGATCTCTGTTCGCCATAGCCTAGAAGTTTAATAGTGCGTTTTGTTCGCCATTTCATGTGCTTTGTGATGCCGCTTAGCCCAATACGCTATCTGAAATAGGAGCGACGTAAATTGAACAAATGTGATAGAATTTCCCTGAAATCTTATATTAAACAAAATATAAAATGATCTAATCGGGTCTCTGATTGCTCTATCATAGAAGTTTAGTAGTGCATTTTACTCGCCCTTCCATGCGCTTTAAGATGCCGCCTAGGTCAGTAGGCTATCTGAAATAGGAGCGACGTAAGATGAACAAACGTGATAGAATTACGCTGAATTCTTATATTAACCGTAATATAAAATGAACTAATCGGGTCTCTGTTTGCCCTACCCTAGAAGTTTAATAGTCCATTTTATTCGCCATTTCATGCGCTTTGAGATGCCGGTTAGCCCAATACGCTACCTGAAATAGGAGCGACGTAAATAGAACAAATGTGATAGGATTTCCCTGAAATCTTATATTAAACAAAATATAAAATGATCTAATCGGGTCTCTGACTGCCCTATCATAGAAGTTTAACAGTGCATTTTACTCGCCATCCCACGCGCTTTAAGATGCCGCCTAGCTCAGTACGCTATCTGAAATAGGAGCGACGTAAATTCAACAAATGTGATAGAATCTTGCTGAATTCTTAAATTAACCATAATATAAAATGATCTAATCGGGTCTCTGTTTGCCGTACCCTAGGAGTTTAATAGTGCATTTTACTCGCCATTTCATGCGCTTTGAGATGCCGCTTAGCCCAATACGCTATCTGAAAAATGAGCGACACGAATTGAACAAATGTGATAGAATTTCCCTGAAATCTTGTATTAAACAAAATATAAAATGATCTAATCGCGTCTCTGATTGCCCTATCATACAAGTTTAATAGTGCATTTTACTCGCCACTCCACGCGCATTAGGATGCCGCCTAGCCCAGTACGCTATCCGAAATAGGAGCGACGTAAATTGAACAAATGTGATAGGATTTTGCTGAATTCTTACATTAACCATAATATAAAATGATCTAATCGGGTCTCTGTTTGCCCTACCCTAGAAGTTTAATAGTGCATTTTACTCGCCATTTCATGCGCTTTGAGATGCCGCTTAACCCAATACGCTATCTGAAATAGGAGCAACGAACGTTGAACAAATGTGATAGAATTTCGCTGAATTATTTTATTAACCAGAATGTAAAATGATCTAATCGTGTCTCTGTTCGCCCTAGCCTAGAAGTTTAATAGTGCATTTTATTCGCCATTTCATGCGCTTTGTGATGCCGCGTAGCCCAATACGCTATCTGAAATAGGAGCGACGTAAATTGAACAAATGTGATAGAATTTCCCTGAATTCTTATATTAACCTTAATGTAAAATGATCTAATCGGGTCTCTGTTCGCCCTACCCTAGAAGTTTAATAGTACATTTCACTCGTCATTTCATGCGCTTTCAGTTGCTGCTTAGCCCAATACGCTATCTGACATAGGAGCGACGTAAATTGAACAAATGTGATAGAATTTCCCTGAAATCTTATATTAAACATAATATAAAATGATCTAATCGGGTCTCTGATTGCCCTATCATAGAAGTTTAGTAGTGCATTCTACTCGCCATTCCACGCGCTTTATGATGCCGCCTATCCCAGTACGCTATCTGAAATAGGAGCGACGTAAATTGAACAAATGTGATAGAATTTTGCTGAATTCTTAAATTAACCATAATATAAAATGATCTAATCGTGTCTCTGTTTGCCTTATCCTAGAAGTTTAATAGGGCATTTTACTCGCCATTTCATGCGCCTTGAGATGCCGCTAAGCACAATAAGCTATCTGGAATAGCAGCGACGTAAATTGAACAAATGTGATAGAATTACGCCGAATTCTTATATTAACCGTAATATAAAATGATCTAATCGGGTCTCTGTTTGCCTTATCCTAGAAGTTTAATAGTGCATTCTACTCGCCATTCCACGCGTTTTAAGATGCCGCCTAGCCCAGTACGCTATCTGAAATAGGAGCGACGTAAGTTGAACAAATGTGATAGAATTACGCTGAATTCTTATATTAACCGTAATATAAAATGATCTAATCGGGTCTCTGATTGCAATATCATAGAAGTTTAACAGTGCATTCCACTCGTCATTTCATGCGCTTTGACATGCCGCTTAGCCCAATAAGCTATCTGAAATAGGAGCGACGTAAATTGAACAAATGTGATAGAATTTCCATGAAATCTTATATTAAACAAAATATAAAATGAGCTAATCGGGTCTCTGATTGCCCTATCATAAAAGTTGAGCTGTGCATTTTACTCGCCATTCCACGCGCTTTAAGATGCCGCCTAGCCCAGTACGCTATCTGAAATAGGAGCGACGTAAGTTGAACAAATGTGATAGAATTACGCTGAATTCTTACATTAACCATAATGTAAAATGATCTAATCGGGTCTCTGTTTGCACTACCCTAGAAGTTTAATAGTGCATTTCACTCGTCACTTCATGCGCTTTGAGATGCCGCTAAGCACAATAAGTTATCTGTAATAGGAGCGACGTAAATTGAACAAATGTGATAGAATTTCGCTGAATTCTTATATTAACCAAAATATAAAATGATCTAATCGGGTCTCCGATTGCCCTATCATAGAAGTTTAGTTGTGCATATTACACGCCATTCCACGCGCTTTAAGATGCCGCCTAGCCCAGTACGCTATCTGAAATAGGAGCGACGTAAATTGAACAAATGTGATAAAATTTTGCTGACATTTTAAATTAACCATAATATAAAATGATCTCATCGGGTCTCTGTTTGCCCTACCCTAGAAGTTTAATAGTGCATTTTACTCGCCATTTCATGCGCCTTCAGATGCCGCTTAGCCCAATAAGCTATCTGAAATAGGAGCGACGTAAATTGAACAAATGTGATAGAATTTCCCTGAAATCTTATATTAAACGAAATATAAAATGATCTAATCGGGTCTCTGATTGCAATATCATAGAAGTTTAACAGTGCATTTCACTGGTCATTTCATGCGCTTTGACATGCCGCTTAGCCCAATAAGCTATCTGAAATAGGAGCGACGTAAATTGAACAAATGTGATAGAATTTCCATGAAATCTTATATTAAACAAAATATAAAATGAGCTAATCGGGTCTCTGATTGCCCTCATAAAAGTTGAGCTGTGCATTTTACTCGCCATTCCACGCGCTTTAAGATGGCGCCTAGCCCAGTACGCTATCTGAAATAGGAGCGACGTAAGTTGAACAAATGTGATAGAATTTTGCTGAATTCTTAAATTAACCATAATATAAAATGATCTAATCGGGTGTCTGTTTGCCCTACCCTCGAAGCTTAATATTGCATTTTACTCGCCATTTCATGAGGTTTGAGCTGCCGCTTAGCCCAATACGCTATCTGAAATAGGAGCGACGTAAGTTGAAAAAATGTGATAGAATTTCGCTGAATTCTTTTATTAACCATAATGTAAAATGATCTAATCGGGTGTCTGATTGCCCTATCATAGAAGTTTAGTAGTGCATTTTACTCGCCATTCCATGCGCTTTAAGATGCCGCCTAGCCCAGTACGCTATCTGAAATAGGAGCGACGTAAATTGAACAAGTGTGATAGAATTTTGCTGAATTCTTAAATTAACCATATTATAAAATGATCTGATCGGGTCTCTGTTCGCCCAAGCCTAAAAGTTTAAGAGTGCATTTCATTCGCCATTCCACGCGCTTTAAGATGCCGCCGATCCCAATACGCTATCTGAAATAGGAGCGACGTAAATTGAACAAATGTGATATAATTTTGCTGAATTCTTAAATTAACGGTAATATAAAATGATCTAATCGGGTCTCTGTTTGCCCTAGCCTAGAAGTTTAAGAGTGCATTTTATACGCCATTTCATGCGCTTTGAGATGCCGCTTAGCCGAATACGCTATCTGAATAAGGAGCGACGTAAATTGAACAAGTGTGATAGAATTTCACTGAATTCTTAAATTAACCATAATATAAAATGATCTAATCGGGTCTCTGTTTGACCTACCCTAGAAGTTTAATAGTGCATTTTACTCGCCATTTCATGTGCTTTGAGATGCCGCATAGCCCAATACGCTATCTGGAATAGGAGCGACGTAAATTGAACAAATGTGATAGGATTTCCCTGAATGCTTATATTAACCTTAATGTAAAATGATCTAATCGGGTCTCTGTTCGCCCTACCATAGAAGTCTAATAGTGCATTTCACTCGCCATTTCATGCGCTTCGAGATGCCGCTTGGCCCAATACGCTATCTGAAATAGGAGCGACGTAAATTGAACAAATGTGATAGAATTTTGCTGAATTCTTAAATTAACCATAATATGAGATGATCTAATCGGGTGTCTGTTTGCCCTACCCTAGAAGCTTAATATTGCATTTTACTCGCCATTTCATGCGCTTTGAGCTGCCGCTTAGCCCAATACGCTACCTGAAATAGGAGCGACGTAAGTTGAAAAAATGTGATAGAATTTCGCTGAATTCTTTTATTATCCATAATGTAAAATGATCTAATCGGGTGTCTGTTTGCCCTACCCTAGAAGCTTAATATTGCATTTTACTCGCCATTCCACGCGCTTTAAGATGCCGCCTAGCCCAGTACGCTATCTGAAATAGGAGCGACGTAAATTGAACAAGTGTGATAGAATTTTGCTGAATTCTTAAATTAACCATAATATAAAATGATCTAATCGGGTCTCTGATCGCCCTACCATAGAAGTCTAATAGTGCATTTCACTCGCCGTTCCACGCGCTTTAAGATGCCGCCGAGCCCAATACGCTATCTGAAATAGGAGCGACGTAAATTGAAAAAATGTGATAGAATTCCGCTGAATTATTTTATTAACCAGAATGTAAAATGATCTAATCTGTTCTCTGTTCGCCCTAGCCTAGAAGTTTAACAGTGGATTTTACTCGGCATTCCACGCGCTTTAAGATGCCGCCTAGCCCAGTACGCAATCTGAAATGGGAGCGACCTAAATTGAACGAATGTGATAGAATTTTGCTGAATTCTTAAATTAACCATAATATAAAATGATCTAATCTGGTCTCTGCTTGCGCTACCCTAGAAGTTAAATAGTGCATTTTAGTCGCCATTTCTTGCGCTTTGAGATGCCGCATCGGCCAATACGCTATCTGAAATAGGAGCGACGAAAGTTAAACAAATGTGATAGAATTTCCCTGAAATCTTATATTAAACAAAATATAAAATGATCTAATCGGGTCTCTGATTGCAATATCATAGAAGTTTAACAGTGCATTTCACTCGTCATTTCATGCGCTTTGACATGCCGCTTAGCCCAATAAGCTATCTGAAATAGGAGCGACGTAAATTGAACAAATGTGATAGAATTTCCATGAAATCTTATATTAAACAAAATATAAAATGAGCTAATCGGGTCTCTGATTGCCCTATCATAAAAGTTGAGCTGTGCATTTTACTCGCCATTCCACGCGCTTTAAGATGGCGCCTAGCCCAGTACGCTATCTGAAATAGGAGCGACGTAAGTTGAACAAATGTGATAGAATTTCTCTGAATTCTTTTATTAACCATAATGTAAAATGATCCGCTCGGGTCTCTGTTCGCCCTAGCCTAGAAGTTGAGCTGTGCATTTTACTCGCCATTCCACGCGCTTTAAGATGGCGCCTAGCCCAGTACGCTATCTGAAATAGGAGCGACGTAAGTTGAACAAATGTGATAGAATTTTGCTGAATTCTTAAATTAACCATAATATAAAATGATCTAATCGGGTCTCTGTTTGCCCTACCCTAGAAGTTTAATAGTGCATTTCACTCGGCACTTCATGCGCTTTGAGATGCCGCTCAGCCCAATAAGCTATCTGAAATAGGAGCGACGTAAATTGAACAAATGTGATAGAATTTCGCTGAAATCTTATATTAAACAAAATATAAAATGATGTAATCGGGTCTCTGATTACTGTATCATAGAAGTTTAGTATTGCATTTTACTCGCCCTTCCACGCGCTTTAAGATGCCGCCTAGCCCAGTACGCTATCTGAAATAGGAGCGACGTAAGATGAACAAATGTGATAGAATTACGCTGAATTCTTATATTAACCGTAATATAAAATGATCTAATCGGGTCTCTGTTTGCCGTATCCTAGAAGTTTAATAGTGCATTTACTCGCCATTTCATGCACTTTGAAATGCCGCTTAGCCCAATACGCTATCTGAAATAGGAGCGACGTAAATTGAACAAATGTGATAGAATTTCCGTGAAATCTTATATTAACCTTAATGTAAAATGATCTAATCGGGTCTCTGTTCGCCCTACCATAGAAGTCTAATAGTTCATTTCACTCGCCATTTCATGGACTTTGAGATGCCGCTTAGCCCAATACGCTATCTGAAATAGGGGCGACGTAAATTGAACAAATGTGATAGAATTTCGCTGAATTCTTAAATTAACCATAATATAAAATGATCTAATCGGGTCTCTGTTTGCCCTACCCTAGAAGTTTAATAGTGCATTTCACTCGTCATTTCATGCGCTTTGTGATGCCGCTAAGCACAATAAGCTATCTGGAATAGCAGCGACGTAAATTGAACAAATGTGATAGAATTACGCCGCATTCTTATATTTACCGTGATATAAAATGATCTAATCGGGTCTCTGTTTGCCTTATCCTAGAAGTTTAATAGGGTATTTTACTCGCCATTTCATGCGCTTTGAAATGCCGCTTAGCCCAATACGCTATCTGAAATAGGAGCGACGTAAATTGAACAAATGTGATAGAATTTTGCTGAATTCTTAAATTAACCATAATATAAAATGATCTAATCGGGTGTCTGTTTGCCCTACCCTCGAATCTTAATATTGCATTTTACTCGCCATTTCATGAGGTTTGAGCTGCCGCTTAGCCCAATACGCTAT
This sequence comes from Macropis europaea, assembly GCA_916610135.2. NCBI lineage: Eukaryota > Metazoa > Arthropoda > Insecta > Hymenoptera > Melittidae > Macropis > Macropis europaea. The sequence continues at coordinate 50,740 of CAKAJE020002061.1, forward strand.
CTGAAATAGGAGCGACGTAAGTTGAAAAAATGTGATAGAATTTGGCTGAATTCTTTTATTAACCATAATGTAAAATGATCTGATCGGGTCTCTGTTCGCCCAAGCCTAAAAGTTTAAGAGTGCATTTCATTCGCCATTTCATGAGCTTTGAGATGCCGCTTAGCCGAATACGCTATCTGAATTAGGAGCGACGTAAATTGAACAAATGTGATAGAAATTCCCTGAAATCTGATATTATACAAAATATAAAATGATCTAATCGGGTCTCTGATTGCCCTATCATAGAAGTTTAGTAGTGCATTTTACTCGCCATTCCATTCGCTTTAAGATGCCGCCTAGCCCAGTACGCTATCTGAAATAGGAGCGACGTAAATTGAACAAGTGTGATAGAATTTTGCTGAATTCTTAAATTAACCATAATATAAAATGATCTGATCGGGTCTCTGTTCGCCCAAGCCTAAAAGTTTAAGAGTGCATTTCATTCGCCATTCCACGCGCTTTAAGATGCCGCCGATCCCAATACGCTATCTGAAATAGGAGCGACGTAAATTGAACAAATGTGATAGAATTTTGCTGAATTCTTAAATTAACGGTAATATAAAATAATCTAATCGGGTGTCTGTTTGCCCTACCCTAGAAGCTTAATATTGCATTTTACTCGCCATTTCATGCGCTTTGAGCTGCCGCTTAGCCCAATACGCTACCTGAAATAGGAGCGACGTAAGTTGAAAAAATGTGATAGAATTTCGCTGAATTCTTTTATTATCCATAATGTAAAATGATCTAATCGGGTGTCTGTTTGCCCTACCCTAGAAGCTTAATATTGCATTGTACTCGCCATTCCACGCGCTTTTAGATGCCGCCTAGCCCAGTACGCTATTTGAAATAGGAGCGACGTAAATTGAACAAGTGTGATAGAATTTTGCTGAATTCTTAAATTAACCATAATATAAAATGATCTAATCGGGTCTCTGATCGCCCTACCATAGAAGTCTAATAGTGCATTTCACTCGCCGTTCCACGCGCTTTAAGATGCCGCTGAGCCCAATACGCTATCTGAAATAGGAGCGACGTAAATTGAAAAAATGTGATAGAATTCCGCTGAATTATTTTATTAACCAGAATGTAAAATGATCTAATCTGGTCTCTGTTCGCCCTAGCCTAGAAGTTTAACAGTGGATTTTACTCGGCATTCCACGCGCTTTAAGATGCCGCCTAGCCCAGTACGCAATCTGAAATGGGAGCGACCTAAATTGAACGAATGTGATAGAATTTTGCTGAATTCTTAAATTAACCATAATATAAAATGATCTAATCTGGTCTCTGCTTGCGCTACCCTAGAAGTTAAATAGTGCATTTTAGTCGCCATTTCTTGCGCTTTGAGATGCCGCATCGGCCAATACGCTATCTGAAATAGGAGCGACGAAAGTTAAACAAATGTGATAGAATTTCCCTGAAATCTTATATTAAACAAAATATAAAATGATCTAATCGGGTCTCTGATTGCAATATCATAGAAGTTTAACAGTGCATTTCACTCGTCATTTCATGCGCTTTGACATGCCGCTTAGCCCAATAAGCTATCTGAAATAGGAGCGACGTAAATTGAACAAATGTGATAGAATTTCCATGAAATCTTATATTAAACAAAATATAAAATGAGCTAATCGGGTCTCTGATTGCCCTATCATAAAAGTTGAGCTGTGCATTTTACTCGCCATTCCACGCGCTTTAAGATGGCGCCTAGCCCAGCACGCTATCTGAAATAGGAGCGACGTAAGTTGAACAAATGTGATAGAATTTCTCTGAATTCTTTTATTAACCATAATGTAAAATGATCCGCTCGGGTCTCTGTTCGCCCTAGCCTAGAAGTTGAGCTGTGCATTTTACTCGCCATTCCACGCGCTTTAAGATGGCGCCTAGCCCAGTACGCTATCTGAAATAGGAGCGACGTAAGTTGAACAAATGTGATAGAATTTTGCTGAATTCTTAAATTAACCATAATATAAAATGATCTAATCGGGTCTCTGTTTGCCCTACCCTAGAAGTTTAATAGTGCATTTCACTCGGCACTTCATGCGCTTTGAGATGCCGCTCAGCCCAATAAGCTATCTGAAATAGGAGCGACGTAAATTGAACAAATGTGATAGAATTTCGCTGAAATCTTATATTAAACAAAATATAAAATGATGTAATCGGGTCTCTGATTACTGTATCATAGAAGTTTAGTATTGCATTTTACTCGCCCTTCCACGCGCTTTAAGATGCCGCCTAGCCCAGTACGCTATCTGAAATAGGAGCGACGTAAGATGAACAAATGTGATAGAATTACGCTGAATTCTTATATTAACCGTTATATAAAATGATCTAATCGGGTCTCTGTTTGCCTTATCCTAGAAGTTTAATAGTGCATTTACTCGCCATTTCATGCACTTTGAAATGCCGCTTAGCCCAATACGCTATCTGAAATAGGAGCGACGTAAATTGAACAAATGTGATAGAATTTCCGTGAAATCTTATATTAACCTTAATGTAAAATGATCTAATCGGGTCTCTGTTCGCCCTACCATAGAAGTCTAATAGTGCATTTCACTCGCCATTTCATGGACTTTGAGCTGCCGCTTAGCCCAATACGCTATCTGAAATAGGGGCGACGTAAATTGAACAAATGTGATAGAATTTCGCTGAATTCTTAAATTAACCATAATATAAAATGATCTAATCGGGTCTCTGTTTGCCCTACCCTAGAAGTTTAATAGTGCATTTCACTCGTCATTTCATGCGCTTTGTGATGCCGCTAAGCACAATAAGCTATCTGGAATAGCAGCGACGTAAATTGAACAAATGTGATAGAATTACGCCGCATTCTTATATTTACCGTGATATAAAATGATCTAATCGGGTCTCTGTTTGCCTTATCCTAGAAGTTTAATAGGGTATTTTACTCGCCATTTCATGCGCTTTGAAATGCCGCTTAGCCCAATACGCTATCTGAAATAGGAGCGACGTAAATTGAACAAATGTGATAGAATTTTGCTGAATTCTTAAATTAACCATAATATAAAATGATCTAATCGGGTGTCTGTTTGCCCTACCCTCGAAGCTTAATATTGCATTTTACTCGCCATTTCATGAGGTTTGAGCTGCCGCTTAGCCCAATACGCTATCTGAAATAGGAGCGACGTAAGTTGAAAAAATGTGATAGAATTTCGCTGAATTCTTTTATTAACCATAATGTAAAATGATCTGATCGGGTCTCTGTTCGCCCAAGCCTAAAAGTTTAAGAGTGCATTTCATTCGCCATTCCACGCGCTTTAAGATGCCGCCGATCCCAATACGCTATCTGAAATAGGAGCGACGTAAATTGAACAAATGTGATAGAATTTTGCTGAATTCTTAAATTAACGGTAATATAAAATGATCTAATCGGGTCTCTGTTTGCCCTAGCCTAGAAGTTTAAGAGTGCATTTTATACGCCATTTCATGCGCTTTGAGATGCCGCTTAGCCGAATACGCTATCTGAATAAGGAGCGACGTAAATTGAACAAGTGTGATAGAATTTCACTGAATTCTTAAATTAACCATAATATAAAATGATCTAATCGGGTCTCTGTTTGCCCTAACCTAGAAGCTTAATATTGCATTTTACTCGCTATTTCATGCGCTTTGAGCTGCCGCTTAGCCCAATACGCTATCTGAAATAGGAGCGACGTAAGTTGAAAAAATGTGATAGAATTTCGCTGAATTCTTTTATTAACCATAATGTAAAATGATCTAATCGGGTGTCTGTTTGTCCTACCCTAGAAGCTTAATATTGCATTTTACTCGCCATTCCACGCGCTTTAAGATGCCGCCTAGCCCAGTACGCTATCTGAAATAGGAGCGACGTAAATTGAACAAGTGTGATAGAATTTTGCTGAATTCTTAAATTAACCATAATATAAAATGATCTAATCGGGTCTCTGATCGCCCTACCATAGAAGTCTAATAGTGCATTTCACTCGCCGTTCCACGCGCTTTAAGATGCCGCCGAGCCCAATACGCTATCTGAAATAGGAGCGACGTAAATTGAAAAAATCTGATAGAATTCCGCTGAATTATTTTATTAACCAGAATGTAAAATGATCTAATCTGGTCTCTGTTCGCCCTAGCCTAGAAGTTTAATAGTGGATTTTACTCGGCATTCCACGCGCTTTAAGATGCCGCCTAGCCCAGTACGCAATCGGAAATGGGAGCGACCTAAATTGAACGAATGTGATAGAATTTTGCTGAATTCTTAAATTAACCATAATATAAAATGATCTAATCTGGTCTCTGCTTGCGCTACCCTAGAAGTTAAATAGTGCATTTTAGTCGCCATTTCTTGCGCTTTGAGATGCCGCTAAGCCCAATAAGCTATCTGAAATAGGAGCGACGTAAATTGAACAAATGTGATAGAATTTCGCTGAATTCTTACATTAACCATAATGTAAAATGATATAATCGGGTCTCTGTTTGCCCTACCCTAGAAGTTTAATAGTGCATTTCACTCGTCATTTCATGCGCTTTGACATGCCGCTTAGCCCAATAAGCTATCTGAAATAGGAGCGACGTAAATTGAACAAATGTGATAGAATTTCCATGAAATCTTATATTAAACATAATATAAAATGATGTAATCGGGTCTCTGATTACTGTATCATAGAAGTTTAGTATTGCATTTTACTCGCCCTTCCACGCGCTTTAAGATGCCGCCTAGCCCAGTACGCTATCTGAAATAGGAGCGACGTAAGATGAACAAATGTGATTGAATTTCCGTGAAATCTTATATTAACCTTAATGTACAATGATCTAATCGGGTCTCTGTTCGCCCTACCATAGAAGTCTAATAGTGCATTTCACTCGCCATTTCATGGACTTTGAGCAGCCGCTTAGCCCAATACGCTATCTGAAATAGGGGCGACGTAAATTGAACAAATGTGATAGAATTTCGCTGAATTCTTAAATTAACCATAATATAAAATGATCTAATCGGGTCTCTGTTTGCCCTACCCTAGAAGTTTAATAGTGCATTTCACTCGTCATTTCATGCGCTTTGTGATGCCGCTAAGCACAATAAGCTATCTGGAATAGCAGCGACGTAAATTGAACAAATGTGATAGAATTACGCCGCATTCTTATATTTACCGTGATATAAAATGATCTAATCGGGTCTCTGTTTGCCTTATCCTAGAAGTTTAATAGGGTATTTTACTCGCCATTTCATGCGCTTTGAAATGCCGCTTAGCCCAATACGCTATCTGAAATAGGAGCGACGTAAATTGAACAAATGTGATAGAATTTTGCTGAATTCTTAAATTAACCATAATATAAAATGATCTAATCGGGTGTCTGTTTGCCCTACCCTCGAAGCTTAATATTGCATTTTACTCGCCATTTCATGAGGTTTGAGCTGCCGCTTAGCCCAATACGCTATCTGAAATAGGAGCGACGTAAGTTGAAAAAATGTGATAGAATTTCGCTGAATTCTTTTATTAACCATAATGTAAAATGATCTGATCGGGTCTCTGTTCGCCCAAGCCTAAAAGTTTAAGAGTGCATTTCATTCGCCATTTCATGCGCTTTGAGATGCCGCTTAGCCGAATACGCTATCTGAATTAGGAGCGACGTAAATTGAACAAATGTGATAGAAATTCCCTGAAATCTGATATTATACAAAATATAAAATGATCTAATCGGGTCTCTGATTGCCCTATCATAGAAGTTTAGTAGTGCATTTTACTCGCCATTCCATTCGCTTTAAGATGCCGCCTAGCCCAGTACGCTAACTGAAATAGGAGCGACGTAAATTGAACAAGTGTGATAGAATTTTGCTGAATTCTTAAATTAACCATAATATAAAATGATCTGATCGGGTCTCTGTTCGCCCAAGCCTAAAAGTTTAAGAGTGCATTTCATTCGCCATTCCACGCGCTTTAAGATGCCGCCGATCCCATTACGCTATCTGAAATAGGAGCGACGTAAATTGAACAAATGTGATAGAATTTTGCTGAATTCTTAAATTAACGGTAATATAAAATGATCTAATCGGGTCTCTGTTCGCCCTACCATAGAAGTCTAATAGTGCATTTCACTCGCCATTTCATGCGCTTCGAGATGCCGCTTAGCCCAATACGCTATCTGAAATAGGAGCGACGTAAATTGAACAAATGTGATAGAATTTTGCTGAATTCTTAAATTAACCATAATATGAGATGATGTAATCGGGTCTCTGCTTGCCCTACCCTAGAAGTTTAATAGTACATTTTACTCGCCATTTCATGCGCTTTGAGATGCCGCTTAGCCCAATACGCTATCTGAAATAGGAGCGACGTAAATTGAACAAATGTGATAGAATTTTGCTGAATTCTTAAATTAACCATAATATAAAATGATCTAATCGGGTGTCTGTTTGCCCTACCCTAGAAGCTTAATATTGCATTTTACTCGCTATTTCATGCGCTTTGAGCTGCCGCTTAGCCCAATACGCTATCTGAAATAGGAGCGACGTAAGTTGAAAAAATGTGATAGAATTTCGCTGAATTCTTTTATTAACCATAATGTAAAATGATCTAATCGGGTGTCTGTTTGCCCTACCCTAGAAGCTTAATATTGCATTTTACTCGCCATTCCACGCGCTTTAAGATGCCGCCTAGCCCAGTACGCTATCTGAAATAGGAGCGACGTAAATTGAACAAGTGTGATAGAATTTTGCTGAATTCTTAAATTAACCATAATATAAAATGATCTAATCGGGTCTCTGATCGCCCTACCATAGAAGTCTAATAGTGCATTTCACTCGCCGTTCCACGCGCTTTAAGATGCCGCCGAGCCCAATACGCTATCTGAAATAGGAGCGACGTAAATTGAAAAAATGTGATAGAATTCCGCTGAATTATTTTATTAACCAGAATGTAAAATGATCTAATCTGGTCTCTGTTCGCCCTAGCCTAGAAGTTTAATAGTGGATTTTACTCGCCATTCCACGCGCTTTAAGATGCCGCCTAGCCCAGTACGCAATCTGAAATGGGAGCGACCTAAATTGAACGAATGTGATAGAATTTTGCTGAATTCTTAAATTAACCATAATATAAAATGATCTAATCTGGTCTCTGCTTGCGCTACCCTAGAAGTTAAATAGTGCATTTTAGTCGCCATTTCTTGCGCTTTGAGATGCCGCTAAGCCCAATAAGCTATCTGAAATAGGAGCGACGTAAGTTGAAAAAATGTGATAGAATTTCGCTGAATTCTTTTATTAACCATAATGTAAAATGATCTAATCGGGTGTCTGCTTGCCCTACCCTAGAAGTTTAATAGTACATTTTACTCGCCATTTCATGCGCTTTGAGATGCCGCTTAGCCCAATACGCTATCTGAAATAGGAGCGACGTAAATTGAACAAATGTGATAGAATTTTGCTGAATTCTTAAATTAACCATAATATAAAATGATCTAATCGGGTGTCTGTTTGCCCTACCCTAGAAGCTTAATATTGCATTTTACTCGCTATTTCATGCGCTTTGAGCTGCCGCTTAGCCCAATACGCTATCTGAAATAGGAGCGACGTAAGTTGAAAAAATGTGATAGAATTTCGCTGAATTCTTTTATTAACCATAATGTAAAATGATCTAATCGGGTGTCTGTTTGCCCTACCCTAGAAGCTTAATATTGCATTTTACTCGCCATTCCACGCGCTTTAAGATGCCGCCTAGCCCAGTACGCTATCTGAAATAGGAGCGACGTAAATTGAACAAGTGTGATAGAATTTTGCTGAATTCTTAAATTAACCATAATATAAAATGATCTAATCGGGTCTCTGATCGCCCTACCATAGAAGTCTAATAGTGCATTTCACTCGCCGTTCCACGCGCTTTAAGATGCCGCCGAGCCCAATACGCTATCTGAAATAGGAGCGACGTAAATTGAAAAAATGTGATAGAATTCCGCTGAATTATTTTATTAACCAGAATGTAAAATGATCTAATCTGGTCTCTGTTCGCCCTAGCCTAGAAGTTTAATAGTGGATTTTACTCGCCATTCCACGCGCTTTAAGATGCCGCCTAGCCCAGTACGCAATCTGAAATGGGAGCGACCTAAATTGAACGAATGTGATAGAATTTTGCTGAATTCTTAAATTAACCATAATATAAAATGATCTAATCTGGTCTCTGCTTGCGCTACCCTAGAAGTTAAATAGTGCATTTTAGTCGCCATTTCTTGCGCTTTGAGATGCCGCTAAGCCCAATAAGCTATCTGAAATAGGAGCGACGTAAATTGAACAAATGTGATAGAATTTCGCTGAATTCTTACATTAACCATAATGTAAAATGATATAATCGGGTCTCTGTTTGCCCTACCCTAGAAGTTTAATAGTGCATTTCACTCGTCATTTCATGCGCTTTGACATGCCGCTTAGCCCAATACGCTATCTGAAATAGGAGCGACGTAAATTGAAAAAATGTGATAGAATTCCGCTGAATTATTTTATTAACCAGAATGTAAAATGATCTAATCTGGTCTCTGTTCGCCCTAGCCTAGAAGTTTAATAGTGGATTTTACTCGCCATTCCACGCGCTTTAAGATGCCGCCTAGCCCAGTACGCAATCTGAAATGGGAGCGACCTAAATTGAACGAATGTGATAGAATTTTGCTGAATTCTTAAATTAACCATAATATAAAATGATCTAATCTGGTCTCTGCTTGCGCTACCCTAGAAGTTAAATAGTGCATTTTAGTCGCCATTTCTTGCGCTTTGAGATGCCGCTAAGCCCAATAAGCTATCTGAAATAGGAGCGACGTAAATTGAACAAATGTGATAGAATTTCGCTGAATTCTTACATTAACCATAATGTAAAATGATATAATCGGGTCTCTGTTTGCCCTACCCTAGAAGTTTAATAGTGCATTTCACTCGTCATTTCATGCGCTTTGACATGCCGCTTAGCCCAATAAGCTATCTGAAATAGGAGCGACGTAAATTGAACAAATGTGATAGAATTTCCATGAAATCTTATATTAAACATAATATAAAATGAGCTAATCGGGTCTCTGATTGCCATATCATAAAAGTTGAGCTGTGCATTTTACTCGCCATTCCACGCGCTTTAAGATGGCGCCTAGCCCAGTACGCTATCTGAAATAGGAGCGACGTAAGTTGAACAAATGTGATAGAATTTCGCTGAATTCTTTTATTAACCATAATGTAAAATGATCTAATCGGGTCTCTGTTCGCCCTAGCCTAGAAGTTTAATAGTGCATTTTATTCGCCATTTCATGCGCTTTGAGATGCCGCTTAGCCCAATACGCTATCTGAAATAGGAGCGACGTAAATTGAACAAATGTGATAGAATTTCCCTGAAATCTTATATTAAACAAAATATAAAATGATGTAATCGGGTCTCTGATTACTGTATCATAGAAGTTTAGTATTGCATTTTACTCGCCCTTCCACCCGCTTTAAGATGCCGCCTAGCCCAGTACGCTATCTGAAATAGGAGCGACGTAAGATGATCAAATGTGATAGAATTACGCTGAATTCTTATATTAACCGTAATATAAAATGATCTAATCGGGTCTCTGTTTGCCTCATCCTAGAAGTTTAATAGTGCATTTTACTCGCCATTTCATGCACTTTGAAATGCCGCTTAGCCCAATACGCTATCTGAAATAGGAGCGACGTAAATTGTACAAATGTGATAGAATTTCCGTGAAATCTTATATTAACCTTAATGTAAAATGATCTAATCGGGTCTCTGTTCGCCCTACCATAGAAGTCTAATAGTGCATTTCACTCGCCATTTCATGCACTTTGAGATGCCGCATAGCCCAATACGCTATCTGAAATAGGAGCGACGTAATTTGAACAAATGTGATAGAATTACGCTGAATTCTTACATTAACCATAATGTAAAATGATCTAATCGGGTCTCTGTTTGCACTACCCTAGAAGTTTAATAGTGCATTTCACTCGTCACTTCATGCGCTTTGAGATGCCGCTAAGCACAATAAGTTATCTGTAATAGGAGCGACGTAAATTGAACAAATGTGATAGAATTTCGCTGAATTCTTATATTAACCAAAATATAAAATGATCTAATCGGGTCTCTGATTGCCCTATCATAGAAGTTTAGTTGTGCATACTACACGCCATTCCACGCGCTTTAAGATGCCGCCTAGCCCAGTACGCTATCTGAAATAGGAGCGACGTAAATTGAACAAATGTGATAAAATTTTGCTGACATTTTAAATTAACCATAATATAAAATGATCTCATCGGGTCTCTGTTTGCCCTACCCTAGAAGTTTAATAGTGCATTTTACTCGCCATTTCACGCGCCTTCAGATGCCGCTTAGCCCAATAAGCTATCTGAAATAGGAGCGACGTAAATTGAACAAATGTGATAGAATTTCCCTGAAATCTTATATTAAACAAAATATAAAATGATCTAATCGGGTCTCTGATTGCAATATCATAGAAGTTTAACAGTGCATTTCACTGGTCATTTCATGCGCTTTGACATGCCGCTTAGCCCAATAAGCTATCTGAAATAGGAGCGACGTAAATTGAACAAATGTGATAGAATTTCCATGAAATCTTATATTAAACAAAATATAAAATGAGCTAATCGGGTCTCTGATTGCCCTATCATAAAAGTTGAGCTGTGCATTTTACTCGCCATTCCACGCGCTTTAAGATGGCGCCTAGCCCAGTACGCTATCTGAAATAGGAGCGACGTAAGTTGAACAAATGTGATAGAATTTCTCTGAATTCTTTTATTAACCATAATGTAAAATGATCCGATCGGGTCTCTGTTCGCCCTAGCCTAGAAGTTGAGCTGTGCATTTTACTCGCCATTCCACGCGCTTTAAGATGGCGCCTAGCCCAGTACGCTATCTGAAATAGGAGCGACGTAAGTTGAACAAATGTGATAGAATTTTGCTGAATTCTTAAATTAACCATAATATAAAATGATCTAATCGGGTCTCTGTTTGCCCTACCCTAGAAGTTTAATAGTGCATTTCACTCGGCACTTCATGCGCTTTGAGATGCCGCTCAGCCCAATAAGCTATCTGAAATAGGAGCGACGTAAATTGAACAAATGTGATAGAATTTCGCTGAAATCTTATATTAAACAAAATATAAAATGATGTAATCGGGTCTCTGATTACTGTATCATAGAAGTTTAGTATTGCATTTTACTCGCCCTTCCACGCGCTTTAAGATGCCGCCTAGCCCAGTACGCTATCTGAAATAGGAGCGACGTAAGATGAACAAATGTGATAGAATTACGCTGAATTCTTATATTAACCGTAATATAAAATGATCTAATCGGGTCTCTGTTTGCCTTATCCTAGAAGTTTAATAGTGCATTTACTCGCCATTTCATGCACTTTGAAATGCCGCTTAGCCCAATACGCTATCTGAAATAGGAGCGACGTAAATTGAACAAATGTGATAGAATTTCCGTGAAATCTTATATTAACCTTAATGTAAAATGATCTAATCGGGTCTCTGTTCGCCCTACCATAGAAGTCTAATAGTGCATTTCACTCGCCATTTCATGCACTTTGAGATGCCGCTTAGCCCAATACGCTATCTGAAATAGGAGCGACGTAAATTGTACAAGTGTGATAGAATTTTGCTGAATTCTTAAATTAACCATAATATAAAATGATCTAATCGTGTCTCTGTTCGCCCTACCACAGAAGTCTAATAGTCCATTTCACTCGCCATTTCATGCGCCTTCAGATGCCGCTTAGCCCAATACGCTATCTGAAATAGGGGCGACGTAAATTGAACAAATGTGATAGAATTTCGCTGAATTCTTAAATTAACCATAATATAAAATGATCTGATCGGGTCTCTGTTCGCCCAAGCCTAAAAGTTTAAGAGTGCATTTCATTCGCCATTCCACGGGCTTTAAGATGCCGCCGATCCCAATACGCTATCTGAAATAGGAGCGACGTAAATTGAACAAATGTGATAGAAATTCCCTGAAATCTGATATTATACAAAATATAAAATGATCTAATCGGGTCTCTGATTGCCCTATCATAGAAGTTTAGTAGTGCATTTTACTCGCCATTCCATGCGCTTTAAGATGCCGCCTAGCCCAGTACGCTATCTGAAATAGGAGCGACGTAAATTGAACAAGTGTGATAGAATTTTGCTGAATTCTTAAATTAACCATAATATAAAATGATCTGATCGGGTCTCTGTTCGCCCAAGCCTAAAAGTTTAAGAGTGCATTTCATTCGCCATTCCACGGGCTTTAAGATGCCGCCGATCCCAATACGCTATCTGAAATAGGAGCGACGTAAATTGAACAAATGTGATAGAATTTTGCTGAATTCTTAAATTAACGGTAATATAAAATGATCTAATCGGGTCTCTGTTTGCCCTAGCCTAGAAGTTTAAGAGTGCATTTTATACGCCATTTCATGCGCTTTGAGATGCCGCTTAGCCGAATACGCTATCTGAATAAGGAGCGACGTAAATTGAACAAATGTGATAGAATTTTGCTGAATTCTTAAATTAACCATAATATGAGATGATGTAATCGGGTCTCTGCTTGCCCTACCCTAGAAGTTTAATAGTGCATTTTACTCGCCATTTCATGCGCTTTGAGATGCCGCTTAGCCCAATACGCTACCTGAAATAGGAGCGACGTAAATTGAACAAATGTGATAGAATTTTGCTGAATTCTTAAATTAACCATAATATAAAATGATCTAATCGGGTGTCTGTTTGCCCTACCCTAGAAGCTTAATATTGCATTTTACTCGCCATTTCATGCGCTTTGAGCTGCCGCTTAGCCCAATACGCTATCTGAAATAGGAGCGACGTAAGTTGAAAAAATGTGATAGAATTTCGCTGAATTCTTTTATTAACCATAATGTAAAATGATCTAATCGGGTGTCTGTTTGCCCTACCCTAGAAGCTTAATATTGCATTTTACTCGCCATTCCACGCGCTTTAAGATGCCGCCTAGCCCAGCACGCTATCTGAAATAGGAGCGACGTAAATTGAACAAGTGTGATAGAATTTTGCTGAATTCTTAAATTAACCATAATATAAAATGATCTAATCGGGTCTCTGATCGCCCTACCATAGAAGTCTAATAGTGCATTTCACTCGCCGTTCCACGCGCTTTAAGATGCCGCCGAGCCCAATACGCTATCTGAAATAGGAGCGACGTAAATTGAAAAAATGTTATAGAATTCCGCTGAATTATTTTATTAACCAGAATGTAAAATGATCTAATCTGGTCTCTGTTCGCCCTAGCCTAGAAGTTTAATAGTGGATTTTACTCGGCATTCCACGCGCTTTAAGATGCCGCCTAGCCCAGGACGCAATCTGAAATGGGAGCGACCTAAATTGAACGAATGTGATAGAATTTTGCTGAATTCTTAAATTAACCATAATATAAAATGATCTAATCTGGTCTCTGCTTGCGCTACCCTAGAAGTTAAATAGTGCATTTTAGTCGCCATTTCTTGCGCTTTGAGATGCCGCATCGCCCAATACGCTATCTGAAATAGGAGCGACGAAAGTTAAACAAATGTGATAGAACTTCCCTGAAATCTTATATTAAACAAAATATAAAATGATCTAATCGGGTCTCTGATTGCAATATCATAGAAGTTTAACAGTGCATTTCACTCGTCATTTCATGCGCTTTGACATGCCGCTTAGCCCAATAAGCTATCTGAAATAGGAGCGACGTAAATTGAACAAGTGTGATAGAATTTCACTGAATTCTTAAATTAACCATAATATAAAATGATCTAATCGGGTCTCTGTTTGACCTACCCTAGAAGTTTAATAGTGCATTTTACTCGCCATTTCATGTGCTTTGAGATGCCGCATAGCCCAATACGCTATCTGGAATAGCAGCGACGTAAATTGATCAAATGTGATAGAACTTCCCTGAATTCTTATATTAACCTTAATGTAAAATGATCTAATCGGGTCTCTGTTCGCCCTACCATAGAAGTCTAATAGTGCATTTCACTCGCCATTTCATGCGCTTCGAGATGCCGCTTAGCCCAATACGCTATCTGAAATAGGAGCGACGTAAATTGAACAAATGTGATAGAATTTTGCTGAATTCTTAAATTAACCATAATATGAGATGATGTAATCGGGTCTCTGCTTGCCCTACCCTAGAAGTGTAATAGTGCATTTTACTCTCCATTTCATGCGCTTTGAGATGCCGCTTAGCCCAATACGCTATCTGAAATAGGAGCGACGTAAATTGAACAAATGTGATAGAATTTTGCTGAATTCTTAAATTAACCATAATATAAAATGATCTAATCGGGTGTCTGTTTGCCCTACCCTAGAAGCTTAATATTGCATTTTACTCGCTATTTCATGCGCTTTGAGCTGCCGCTTAGCCCAATACGCTATCTGAAATAGGAGCGACGTAAGTTGAAAAAATGTGATAGAATTTCGCTGAATTCTTTTATTAACCATAATGTAAAATGATCTAATCGGGTGTCTGTTTGCCCTACCCTAGAAGCTTAATATTGCATTTTACTCGCCATTCCACGCGCTTTAAGATGCCGCCTAGCCCAGCACGCTATCTGAAATAGGAGCGACGTAAATTGAACAAGTGTGATAGAATTTTGCTGAATTCTTAAATTAACCATAATATAAAATGATCTAATCGGGTCTATGATCGCCCTACCATAGAAGTCTAATAGTGCATTTCACTCGCCGTTCCACGCGCTTTAAGATGCCGCCGAGCCCAATACGCTATCTGAAATAGGAGCGACGAAAGTTAAACAAATGTGATAGACTTTCCCTGAAATCTTATATTAAACAAAATATAAAATGATCTAATCGGGTCTCTGATTGCAATATCATAGAAGTTTAACAGTGCATTTCACTCGTCATTTCATGCGCTTTGACATGCCGCTTAGCCGAATAAGCTATCTGAAATAGGAGCGACGTAAATTGAACAAATGTGATAGAATTTCCATGAAATCTTATATTAAACAAAATATAAAATGAGCTAATCGGGTCTCTGATTGCCCTATCATAAAAGTTGAGCTGTGCATTTTACTCGCCATTCCACGCGCTTTAAGATGGCGCCTAGCCCAGTACGCTATCTGAAATAGGAGCGACGTAAGTTGAACAAATGTGATAGAATTTTGCTGAATTCTTAAATTAACCATACTATAAAATGATCTAATCGGGTCTCTGTTTGCCCTACCCTAGAAGTTTAATAGTGCATTTCACTCGGCACTTCATGCGCTTTGAGATGCCGCTCAGCCCAATAAGCTATCTGAAATAGGAGCGACGTAAATTGAACAAATGTGATAGAATTTCGCTGAAATCTTATATTAAACAAAATATAAAATGATGTAATCTGGTCTCTGATTACTGTATCATAGAAGTTTAGTATTGCATTTTACTCGCCCTTCCACGCGCTTTAAGATGCCGCCTAGCCCATTACGCTATCTGAAATAGGAGCGACGTAAGATGAACAAATGTGATAGAATTACGCTGAATTCTTATATTAACCGTAATATAAAATGATCTAATCGGGTCTCTGTTTGCCTTATCCTAGAAGTTTAATAGTGCATTTACTCGCCATTTCATGCACTTTGAAATGCCGCTTAGCCCAATACGCTATCTGAAATAGGAGCGACGTAAATTGAACAAATGTGATAGAATTTCCGTGAAATCTTATATTAACCTTAATGTAAAATGATCTAATCGGGTCTCTGTTCGCCCTACCATAGAAGTCTAATAGTGCATTTCACTCGCCAGTTCATGCGCTTCGAGGTGCCGCTTAGCCCAATACGCTATCTGAAATAGGAGCGACGTAAATTGAACAAATGTGATAGAATTTTGCTGAATTCTTAAATTAACCATAATATGAGATGATGTAATCGGGTCTCTGCTTGCCCTACCCTAGAAGTTTAATAGTGCATTTTACTCGCCATTTCATGCGCTTTGAGATGCCGCTTAGCCCAATACGCTATCTGAAATAGGAGCGACGTAAATTGAACAAATGTGATAGAATTTTGCTGAATTCTTAAATTAACCATAATATAAAATGATCTAATCGGGTGTCTGTTTGCCCTACCCTCGAAGCTTAATATTGCATTTAACTCGCCATTTCATGAGGTTTGAGCTGCCGCTTAGCCCAATACGCTATTTGAAATAGGAGCGACGTAAATTGAACAAATGTGATTATAATTCCCTGAAATCTGATATTATACAAAATATAAAATGATCTAATCGGGTCTCTGATTGCCCTATCATAGAAGTTTAGTAGTGCATTTTACTCGCCATTCCATGCGCTTTAAGATGCCGCCTAGCCCAGTACGCTATCTGAAATAGGAGCGACGTAAATTGAACAAGTGTGATAGAATTTTGCTGAATTCTTAAATTAACCATAATATAAAATGATCTGATCGGGTCTCTGTTCGCCCAAGCCTAAAAGTTTAAGAGTGCATTTCATTCGCCATTCCACGGGCTTTAAGATGCCGCCGATCCCAATACGCTATCTGAAATAGGAGCGACGTAAATTGAACAAATGTGATAGAATTTTGCTGAATTCTTAAATTAACGGTAATATAAAATGATCTAATCGGGTCTCTGTTTGCCCTAGCCTAGAAGTTTAAGAGTGCATTTTATACGCCATTTCATGCGCTTTGAAATGCCGCTTAGCCGAATACGCTATCTGAATAAGGAGCGACGTAAATTGAACAAATGTGATAGAATTTTGCTGAATTCTTAAATTAACCATAATATGAGATGATGTAATCGGGTCTCTGCTTGCCCTACCCTAGAAGTTTAATAGTGCATTTTACTCGCCATTTCATGCGCTTTGAGATGCCGCTTAGCCCAATACGCTACCTGAAATAGGAGCGACGTAAATTGAACAAATGTGATAGAATTTTGCTGAATTCTTAAATTAACCATAATATAAAGTGATCTAATCGGGTGTCTGTTTGCCCTACCCTAGAAGCTTAATATTGCATTTTACTCGCCATTTCATGTGCTTTGAGCTGCCGCTTAGCCCAATACGCTATCTGAAATAGGAGCGACGTAAGTTGAAAAAATATGATAGAATTTCGCTGAATTCTTTTATTAACCATAATGTAAAATGATCTAATCGGGTGTCTGTTTGCCCTACCCTAGAAGCTTAATATTGCATTTTACTCGCCATTCCACGCGCTTTAAGATGCCGCCTAGCCCAGCACGCTATCTGAAATAGGAGCGACGTAAATTGAACAAGTGTGATAGAATTTTGCTGAATTCTTAAATTAACCATAATATAAAATGATCTAATCGGGTCTCTGATCGCCCTACCATAGAAGTCTAATAGTGCATTTCACTCGCCGTTCCACGCGCTTTAAGATGCCGCCGAGCCCAATACGCTATCTGAAATAGGAGCGACGTAAATTGAAAAAATGTTATAGAATTCCGCTGAATTATTTTATTAACCAGAATGTAAAATGATCTAATCTGGTCTCTGTTCGCCCTAGCCTAGAAGTTTAATAGTGGATTTTACTCGGCATTCCACGCGCTTTAAGATGCCGCCTAGCCCAGGACGCAATCTGAAATGGGAGCGACCTAAATTGAACGAATGTGATAGAATTTTGCTGAATTCTTAAATTAACCATAATATAAAATGATCTAATCTGGTCTCTGCTTGCGCTACCCTAGAAGTTAAATAGTGCATTTTAGTCGCCATTTCTTGCGCTTTGAGATGCCGCATCGCCCAATACGCTATCTGAAATAGGAGCGACGAAAGTTAAACAAATGTGATAGAATTTCCCTGAAATCTTTTATTAAACAAAATATAAAATGATCTAATCGGGTCTCTGATTGCAATATCATAGAAGTTTAACAGTGCATTTCACTCGTCATTTCATGCGCTTTGACATGCCGCTTAGCCCAATAAGCTATCTGAAATAGGAGCGACGTAAATTGAACAAGTGTGATAGAATTTCACTGAATTCTTAAATTAACCATAATATAAAATGATCTAATCGGGTCTCTGTTTGACCTACCCTAGAAGTTTAATAGTGCATTTTACTCGCCATTTCATGTGCTTTGAGATGCCGCATAGCCCAATACGCTATCTGGAATAGCAGCGACGTAAATTGATCAAATGTGATAGAACTTCCCTGAATTCTTATATTAACCTTAATGTAAAATGATCTAATCGGGTCTCTGTTCGCCCTACCCTAGAAGTCTAATAGTGCATTTCACTCGCCATTTCATACGCTTCGAGATGCCGCTTAGCCCAATACGCTATCTGAAATAGGAGCGACGTAAATTGAACAAATGTGATAGAATTTTGCTGAATTCTTAAATTAACCATAATATGAGAGGATGTAATCGGGTCTCTGCTTGCCCTACCCTAGAAGTTTAATAGTGCATTTTACTCTCCATTTCATGCGCTTTGAGATGCCGCTTAGCCCAATACGCTATCTGAAATAGGAGCGACGTAAATTGAACAAATGTGATAGAATTTTGCTGAATTCTTAAATTAACCATAATATAAAATGATCTAATCGGGTGTCTGTTTGCCCTACCCTAGAAGCTTAATATTGCATTTTACTCGCCATTTCATGCGCTTTGAGCTGCCGCTTAGCCCAATACGCTATCTGAAATAGGAGCGACGTAAGTTGAAAAAATGTGATAGAATTTCGCTGAATTCTTTTATTAACCATAATGTAAAATGATCTAATCGGGTGTCTGTTTGCCCTACCCTAGAAGCTTAATATTGCATTTTACTCGCCATTCCACGCGCTTTAAGATGCCGCCTAGCCCAGCACGCTATCTGAAATAGGAGCGACGTAAATTGAACAAGTGTGATAGAATTTTGCTGAATTCTTAAATTAACCATAATATAAAATGATCTAATCGGGTCTCTGATCGCCCTACCATAGAAGTCTAATAGTGCATTTCACTCGCCGTTCCACGCGCTTTAAGATGCCGCCGAGCCCAATACGCTATCTGAAATAGGAGCGACGTAAATTGAAAAAATGTTATAGAATTCCGCTGAATTATTTTATTAACCAGAATGTAAAATGATCTAATCTGGTCTCTGTTCGCCCTAGCCTAGAAGTTTAATAGTGGATTTTACTCGGCATTCCACGCGCTTTAAGATGCCGCCTAGCCCAGGACGCAATCTGAAATGGGAGCGACCTAAATTGAACGAATGTGATAGAATTTTGCTGAATTCTTAAATTAACCATAATATAAAATGATCTAATCTGGTCTCTGATCGCCCTACCATAGAAGTCTAATAGTGCATTTCACTCGCCGTTCCACGCGCTTTAAGATGCCGCCGAGCCCAATACGCTATCTGAAATAGGAGCGACGTAAATTGAAAAAATGTTATAGAATTCCGCTGAATTATTTTATTAACCAGAATGTAAAATGATCTAATCTGGTCTCTGTTCGCCCTAGCCTAGAAGTTTAATAGTGGATTTTACTCGGCATTCCACGCGCTTTAAGATGCCGCCTAGCCCAGGACGCAATCTGAAATGGGAGCGACCTAAATTGAACGAATGTGATAGAATTTTGCTGAATTCTTAAATTAACCATAATATAAAATGATCTAATCTGGTCTCTGCTTGCGCTACCCTAGAAGTTAAATAGTGCATTTTAGTCGCCATTTCTTGCGCTTTGAGATGCCGCATCGCCCAATACGCTATCTGAAATAGGAGCGACGAAAGTTAAACAAATGTGATAGACTTTCCCTGAAATCTTATATTAAACAAAATATAAAATGATCTAATCGGGTCTCTGATTGCAATATCATAGAAGTTTAACAGTGCATTTCACTCGTCATTTCATGCGCTTTGACATGCCGCTTAGCCCAATAAGCTATCTGAAATAGGAGCGACGTAAATTGAACAAATGTGATAGAATTTCCATGAAATCTTATATTAAACAAAATATAAAATGAGCTAATCGGGTCTCTGATTGCCCTATCATAAAAGTTGAGCTGTGCATTTTACTCGCCATTCCACGCGCTTTAAGATGGCGCCTAGCCCAATACGCTATCTGAAATAGGAGCGACGTAAGTTGAACAAATGTGATAGAATTTCTCTGAATTCTTTTATTAACCATAATGTAAAATGATCCGATCGGGTCTCTGTTCGCCCTAGCCTAGAAGTTGAGCTGTGCATTTTACTCGCCATTCCACGCGCTTTAAGATGGCGCCTAGCCCAGTACGCTATCTGAAATAGGAGCGACGTAAGTTGAACAAATGTGATAGAATTTTGCTGAATTCTTAAATTAACCATACTATAAAATGATCTAATCGGGTCTCTGTTTGCCCTACCCTAGAAGTTGAATAGTGCATTTCACTCGGCACTTCATGCGCTTTGAGATGCCGCTCAGCCCAATAAGCTATCTGAAATAGGAGCGACGTAAATTGAACAAATGTGATAGAATTTCGCTGAAATCTTATATTAAACAAAATATAAAATGATGTAATCGGGTCTCTGATTACTGTATCATAGAAGTTTAGTATTGCATTTTACTCGCCCTTCCACGCGCTTTAAGATGCCGCCTAGCCCAGTACGCTATCTGAAATAGGAGCGACGTAAGATGAACAAATGTGATAGAATTACGCTGAATTCTTATATTAACCGTAATATAAAATGATCTAATCGGGTCTCTGTTTGCCTTATCCTAGAAGTTTAATAGTGCATTTACTCGCCATTTCATGCACTTTGAAATGCCGCTTAGCCCAATACGCTATCTGAAATAGGAGCGACGTAAATTGAACAAATGTGATAGAATTTCCGTGAAATCTTATATTAACCTTAATGTAAAATGATCTAATCGGGTCTCTGTTCGCCCTACCATAGAAGTCTAATAGTGCATTTCACTCGCCATTTCATGCGCTTCGAGGTGCCGCTTAGCCCAAT
Organism: Macropis europaea; assembly: GCA_916610135.2. Classification (NCBI taxonomy): domain Eukaryota; kingdom Metazoa; phylum Arthropoda; class Insecta; order Hymenoptera; family Melittidae; genus Macropis; species Macropis europaea. The sequence continues at coordinate 71,673 of CAKAJE020002061.1, forward strand.
ACGCTATCTGAAATAGGAGCGACGTAAATTGAACAAATGTGATAGAATTTTGCTGAATTCTTAAATTAACCATAATATGAGATGATGTAATCAGGTCTCTGCTTGCCCTACCCTAGAAGTTTAATAGTGCATTTTACTCGCCATTTCATGCGCTTTGAGATGCCGCTTAGCCCAATACGCTATCTGAAATAGGAGCGACGTAAATTGAACAAATGTGATAGAATTTTGCTGAATTCTTAAATTAACCATAATATAAAATGATCTAATCGGGTGTCTGTTTGCCCTACCCTAGAAGCTTAATATTGCATTTTACTCGCTATTTCATGCGCTTTGAGCTGCCGCTTAGCCCAATACGCTATCTGAAATAGGAGCGACGTAAGTTGAAAAAATGTGATAGAATTTCGCTGAATTCTTTTATTAACCATAATGTAAAATGATCTAATCGGGTGTCTGTTTGCCCTACCCTAGAAGCTTAATATTGCATTTTACTCGCCATTCCACGCGCTTTAAGATGCCGCCTAGCCCAGTACGCTATCTGAAATAGGAGCGACGTAAATTGAACAAATGTGATAGAATTCTGCTGAATTCTTAAATTAACCATAATATAAAATGATCTAATCGGGTGTCTGTTTGCCCTACCCTCGAAGCTTAATATTGCATTTTACTCGCCATTTCATGAGGTTTGAGCTGCCGCTTAGCCCAATACGCTATCTGAAATAGGAGCGACGTAAGTTGAAAAAATGTGATAGAATTTCGCTGAATTCTTTTATTAACCATAATGTAAAATGATCTGATCGGGTCTCTGTTCGCCCAAGCCTAAAAGTTTAAGAGTGCATTTCATTCGCCATTTCATGCGCTTTGAGATGCCGCTTAGCCGAATACGCTATCTGAATTAGGAGCGACGGAAATTGAACAAATGTGATAGAAATTCCCTGAAATCTGATATTATACAAAATATAAAATGATCTAATCGGGCCTCTGATTGCCCTATCATAGAAGTTTAGTAGTGCATTTTACTCGCCATTCCATGCGCTTTAAGATGCCGCCTAGCCCAGTACGCTATCTGAAATAGGAGCGACGTAAATTGAACAAGTGTGATAGAATTTTGCTGAATTCTTAAATTAACCATAATATAAAATGATCTGATCGGGTCTCTGTTCGCCCAAGCCTAAAAGTTTAAGAGTGCATTTCATTCGCCATTCCACGCGCTTTAAGATGCCGCCGATCCCAATACGCTATCTAAAATAGGAGCGACGTAAATTGAACAAATGTGATAGAATTTTGCTGAATTCTTAAATTAACGGTAATATAAAATGATCTAATCGGGTCTCTGTTTGCCCTAGCCTAGAAGTTTAAGAGTGCATTTTATACGCCATTTCATGCGCTTTGAGATGCCGCTTAGCCGAATACGCTATCTCAATAAGGAGCGACGTAAATTGAACAAGTGTGATAGAATTTCACTGAATTCTTAAATTAACCATAATATAAAATGATCTAATCGGGTCTCTGTTTGACCTACCCTAGAAGTTTAATAGTGCATTTTACTCGCCATTTCATGTGCTTTGAGATGCCGCATAGCCCAATACGCTATCTGGAATAGGAGCGACGTAAATTGATCAAATGTGATAGAACTTCCCTGAATTCTTATATTAACCTTAATGTAAAATGATCTAATCGGGTCTCTGTTCGCCCTACCATAGAAGTCTAATAGTGCATTTCACTCGCCATTTCATGCGCTTCGAGATGCCGCTTAGCCCAATACGCTATCTGAAATAGGAGCGACGTAAATTGAACAAATGTGATAGAATTTTGCTGAATTCTTAAATTAACCATAATATGAGATGATGTAATCGGGTCTCTGCTTGCCCTACCCTAGAAGTTTAATAGTACATTTTACTCGCCATTTCATGCGCTTTGAGATGCCGCTTAGCCCAATACGCTATCTGAAATAGGAGCGACGTAAATTGAACAAATGTGATAGAATTTTGCTGAATTCTTAAATTAACCATAATATAAAATGATCTAATCGGGTGTCTGTTTGCCCTACCCAAGAAGCTTAATATTGCATTTTACTCGCTATTTCATGCGCTTTGAGCTGCCGCTTAGCCCAATACGCTATCTGAAATAGGAGCGACGTAAGTTGAAAAAATGTGATAGAATTTCGCTGAATTCTTTTATTAACCATAATGTAAAATGATCTAATCGGGTGTCTGTTTGCCCTACCCTAGAAGCTTAATATTGCATTTTACTCGCCATTCCACGCGCTTTAAGATGCCGCCTAGCCCAGTACGCTATCTGAAATAGGAGCGACGTAAATTGAACAAATGTGATAGAATTTTGCTGAATTCTTAAATTAACCATAATATAAAATGATCTAATCGGGTGTCTGTTTGCCCTACCCTCGAAGCTTAATATTGCATTTTACTCGCCATTTCATGAGGTTTGAGCTGCCGCTTAGCCCAATACGCTATCTGAAATAGGAGCGACGTAAGTTGAAAAAATGTGATAGAATTTCGCTGAATTCTTTTATTAACCATAATGTAAAATGATCTGATCGGGTCTCTGTTCGCCCAAGCCTAAAAGTTTAAGAGTGCATTTCATTCGCCATTTCATGCGCTTTGAGATGCCGCTTAGCCGAATACGCTATCTGAATTAGGAGCGACGTAAATTGAACAAATGTGATAGAAATTCCCTGAAATCTGATATTATACAAAATATAAAATGATCTAATCGGGTCTCTGATTGCCCTATCATAGAAGTTTAGTAGTGCATTTTACTCGCCATTCCATGCGCTTTAAGATGCCGCCTAGCCCAGTACGCTATCTGAAATAGGAGCGACGTAAATTGAACAAGTGTGATAGAATTTTGCTGAATTCTTAAATTAACCATAATATAAAATGATCTGATCGGGTCTCTGTTCGCCCAAGCCTAAAAGTTTAAGAGTGCATTTCATTCGCCGTTCCACGCGCTTTAAGATGCCGCCGATCCCAATACGCTATCTGAAATAGGAGCGACGTAAATTGAACAAATGTGATAGAATTTTGCTGAATTCTTAAATTAACGGTAATATAAAATGATCTAATCGGGTCTCTGTTTGACCTACCCTAGAAGTTTAATAGTGCATTTTAGTCGCCATTTCTTGCGCTTTGAGATGCCGCGTCGCCCAATACGCTATCTGAAATAGGAGCGACGAAAATTAAACAAATGTGATGGAATTTCCCTGAAATCTTATATTAAACAAAATATAAAATGATCTAATCGGGTCTCTGATTGCCCTATCATAGAAGATTAGTAGTGCATTTTGCTCGCCATTCCACGCGCTTTAAGATGCCGCCTAGCCCAGTACGCTACCTGAAATAGGAGCGACGTAAGTTGAACAAATGTGATAGAATTACGCTGAATTCTTATATTAACCGTAATATAAAATGATCTAATCGGGTCTCTGTTTGCCTTATCCTAGAAGTTTAATAGTGCATTTTACTCGCCATTTCATGCGCTTTGAAATGCCGCTTAGCCCAATACGCTATCTGAAATAGGAGCGACGTAAATTGAACAAATGTGATAGAATTTGCGTGAATTCTTATATTAACCTTAATGTAAAATGATCTACTCGGGTCTCTGTTCGCCCTACCATAGAAGTCTAATAGTGCATTATACTCGCCATTTCATGCGCTTTTAGATGCCGCTTAGCCCAGGACGCTATCTGAAATAGGAACGACGTAAATTGAACAAATGTGATAGAATTTTGCTGAATTCTTAAATTAACCATAATATAAAATGACCTAATCGGGTCTCTGTTTGCCCTACCCTAGAAGTTTAATAGTGCATTTCACTCGTCATTTCATGCGCCTTCAGATGCCGCTTAGCCCAATAAGCTATCTGAAATAGGAGCGACGTAAATTGAACAAATGTGATAGAATTTCCCTGAAATCTTATATTAAACAAAATATAAAATGATCTAATCGGGTCTCTGATTGCCCTATCATAGAAGTTTAATAGTGCATTTCACTCGTCATTTCATGCTCTTTGACATGCCGCTTAGCCCAATAAGCTATCTGAAATAGGAGCGACGTAAATTGAACAAATGTGATAGAATTTCCCTGAAATCTTATATTAAACAAAATATAAAATGAGCTAATCGGGTCTCTGATTGCCCTATCATAAAAGTTGAGCAGTGCATTTTACTGGCCATTCCACGCGCTTTAAGATGGCGCCTAGCCCAGTACGCTATCTGAAATAGGAGCGACGTAAGTTGAACAAATGTGATAGAATTACGCTGAATTCTTATATTAACCGTAATATAAAATGATCTAATCGGGTCTCTGTTCGCCCTAGCCTAGAAGTTTAATAGTGCATTTTGCTCGCCATTTCATGCGCTTTGAGATGCCGCTGAGCCCAGTATGCTATATGAAATAGGAACGACTTAAATTGAACAAATGTGATAGAATTTCACTGATTTCTTATAATAACCAAAATATAAAATGATCTAAGCGGGTCTCTGTTCGCCCTACCATAGAAGTCTAATGGTGCACTTCACTCGCCATTTCATGCGCTTTGAGATGCCGCTTAGCCCAATACGCTACCTGAAATAGGAGCGACGTAAGTTGAATAAATGTGATAGAATTTCGCTGAATTCTTTTATTAACCATAATGTAAAATGATCTGCTCGGGTCTCTGTTCGCCCTAGCCTAGAAGTTTAATAGTGCATTTCACTCGTCATTTCATGCGCTTTGATATGCCGCTGAGCCCAATAAGCTATCTGTAATAGGAGCGACGTAAATTGAACAAATGTGATAGAATTTCGCTGAATTCTTATATTAACCAAAATATAAAATGATCTAATCGGGTCTCTGATTGCCCTATCATAGAATTTTAATAGTGCATTCTACTCGACATTCAACCCGCTTTAAGATGCCGCCTAGCCCAGTACGCTATCTGAAATAGGAGCGACGTAAATTGAACAAATGTGATAGAATTTTGCTGAATTCGTAAATTAACCATAATATAAAATGATCTAATCGGGTCTCTGATTGCCCTGTCACAGAATTTTAATAGTGCATTTTACTCGCCATTCCACGCGCTTTAAGATGCCGCCTAGCCCAGTACGCTATCTGAAATAGGAACGACGTAAGTTGAACAAATGTGATAGAATTACGCTGAATTCTTATATTAACCGTAATATAAAATGATCTAATCGCGTCTCTGTTTGCCTTATCCTAGAAGTATAATAGTGCATTATACTCGCCATTTCATGCGCTTTTAGATGCCGCTTAGCCCAGGACGCTATCTGAAATAGGAACGACGTAAATTGAACAAATGTGATAGAATTTTGCTGAATTCTTAAATTAACCATAATATAAAATGACCTAATCGGGTCTCTGTTTGCCCTACCCTAGAAGTTTAATAGTGCATTTCACTCGTCATTTCATGCGCTTTGAGATGCCGATAAGCCCAATAAGCTATCTGTAATAGAAGCGACGTAAATTGTACAAATGTGATAGAATTTCGTTGAATTCTTATATTAACCAAAATATAAAAAGATCTAATCGGGTCTCTGATTGCCCTATCATAGAAGTTTAATAGTGCATTTTACTCGCCATTTCATGCGCCTTCAGATGCCGCTTAGCCCAATAAGCTATCTGAAATAGGAGCGACGTAAATTGAACAAATGTGATAGAATTTCCCTGAAATCTTATATTAAACAAAATATAAAATGATCTAATCGGGTCTCTGATTGCCCTATCATAGAAGTTTAATAGTGCATTTCACTCGTCATTTCATGCTCTTTGACATGCCGCTTAGCCCAATAAGCTATCTGAAATAGGAGCGACGTAAATTGAACAAATGTGATAGAATTTCCCTGAAATCTTATATTAAACAAAATATAAAATGAGCTAATCGGGTCTCTGATTGCCCTATCATAAAAGTTGAGCAGTGCATTTTACTGGCCATTCCACGCGCTTTAAGATGGCGCCTAGCCCAGTACGCTATCTGAAATAGGAGCGACGTAAGTTGAACAAATGTGATATAATTACGCTGAATTCTTTTATTAACCATAATGTAAAATGATCTAATCGGGTCTCTGTTCGCCCTAGCCTAGAAGTTTAATAGTGCATTTTATTCGCCATTTCATGCGCTTTGAGATGCCGCTTAGCCCAATACGCTATCTGAAATGGGGGCGACGTAAGCTGAACAAATGTGATAGAATTTCGCAGAATTCTTATATTAACCAAAATATAAAATGATCTAATCTGGTCTCTGTTCGCCCTAGCCTAGAAGTTTAATAGTGCATTTTGTTTGCCATTTCATGCGCTTTGAGATACCGCCAAGCCCAATAAGCTGTCTGAAATAGGAGCGACGTAAATTGAACAAATGTGATAGAATTTCGCAGAATTCTTATATTAAACAAAATATAAAATGATCTAATCGGGTCTCTGTTTGCCCTATCATAGAAGGTTAATAGTGCATTTTACTCGCCTTTCCACACGCTTTGAGATGCCGCTAAGCCCAATAAGCTGCCTGAAATAGGAGCGACGTAAATTGAACAAATGTGATAGAATTTCGCTGAATTCTTATATTAACCAAAATATAAAATGATCTAATCGGGTCTCTGTTTGCCCTACCCTAGAAGTTTAATAGTGCATTTCACTCGTCATTTCATGCGCTTTGAGATCCCGCTAAGCCCAATAAGCTATCTGTAATAGAAGCGACGTAAATTGAACAAATGTGATAGAATTTCGTTGAATTCTTATATTAACCAAAATATAAAATGATCTAATCGGGTCTCTGATTGCCCTATCATAGAAGTTTAATAGTGCATTTTACTCGCCATTTCATGCGCCTTCAGATGCCGCTTAGCCCAATAAGCTATCTGAAACAGGAGCGACGTAAATTGAACAAATGTGATAGAATTTCCCTGAAATCTTATATTAAACAAAATATAAAATGATCTAATCGGGTCTCTGATTGCCCTATCATAGAAGTTTAACAGTGCATTTCACTCGTCATTTCATGCGCTTTGACATGCCGCTTAGCCCAATAAGCTATCTGAAATAGGAGCGACGTAAATTGAACAAATGAGATAGAATTTCCCTGAAATCTTATATTAAACAAAATATAAAATGAGCTAATCGGGTCTCTGATTGCCCTATCATAAAAGTTGAGCAGTGCATTTTACTCGCCATTCCACGCGCTTTAAGATGGCGCCTATCCCAGTACGCTATCTGAAATAGGAGCGACGTAAGTTGAACAAGTGTGATAGAATTTCGCTGAATTCTTTTATTAACCATAATGTAAAATGATCTAATCGGGTCTCTGTTCGCCCTAGCCTAGAAGTTTAATAGTGCATTTTATTCGCCATTTCATGCGCTTTGAGATGCCGCCTAGCCCAATACGCTATCTCAAATAGGAGCGACGTAAATTGAACAAATGTGATAGAATTTCCTTGAAATCTTATATTAAACAAAATATAAAATGATGTAATCGGATCTCTGATTACTGTATCATAGAAGTATAGTAGTGCATTTTACTCGCCCTTCCACGCGCTTTAAGATGCCGCCTAGCCCAGTACACTATCTGAAATAGGAGCGACGTAAGATGAACAAATGTGATAGAATTACGCTGAATTCTTTTATTAACCATAATGTAAAATGATCTAATCGGGTCTCTGTTCGCCCTAGCCTAGAAGTTTAGTAGTGCATTATATTCGCCATTTCATGCGCTTTGAGATGCCGCTTAGCCCAATACGCTATCTGAAATAGGAGCGACGTAAATTGAACAAATGTGATACAATATCCCTGAAATCTTATATTAAACAAAATATAAAATGATCTAATCGGGTCTCTGATTGCCCTATCATAGAAGTTTAGTAGTGCATTTTACTCGCCATTCCACGAGCTTTAAGATGCCGCCTAGCCCAGTACGCTACCTGAAATAGGAGCGACGTAAGTTGAACAAATGTGATAGAATTACGCTGAATTCTTATATTAACCGTAATATAAAATGATATAATCGGGTCTCTGATTGCCCTAGCATAGAAGTTTAATAGTGCATTTTACTGGCCATGCCGAGCGCTTTAAGATGCCGCATAGCCCAGTTCGCTATCTGCAATAGGAGCGACGTAAATTGAACAAATGTGATAGAATTTTGCTGAATTCTTAAATTAACCATAGTACAAAATGATCTAATCGGGTCTCTGTTTGCCCTACCCTAGAAGTTTAATAGTGCATTTTGCTCGCCATTTCATGCGCTTTGAGATGCCGCTGAGCCCAGTATGCTATATGAAATAGGAACGACTTAAATTGAACAAATGTGATAGAATTTCACTGATTTCTTATATTAACCAAAATATAAAATGATCTAAGCGGGTCTCTGTGCGCCCTACCATAGAAGTCTAATGGTGCACTTCACTCGCCATTTCATGCGCTTTGAGATGCCGCTTAGCCCAATACGCTACCTGAAATAGGAGCGACGTAAGTTGAATAAATGTGATAGAATTTCGCTGAATTCTTTTATTAACCATAATGTAAAATGATCTGCTCGGGTCTCTGTTCGCCCTAGCCTAGAAGTTTAATAGTGCATTTCACTCGTCATTTCATGCGCTTTGATATGCCGCTGAGCCCAATAAGCTATCTGTAATAGGAGCGACGTAAATTGAACAAATGTGATAGAATTTCGCTGAATTCTTATATTAACCAAAATATAAAATGATCTAATCGGGTCTCTGATTGCCCTATCATAGAATTTTAATAGTGCATTCTACTCGACATACAACCCGCTTTAAGATGCCGCCTAGCCCAGTACGCTATCTGAAATAGGAGCGACGTATATTGAACAAATGTGATAGAATTTTGCTGAATTCGTAAATTAACCATAATATAAAATGATCTAATCGGGTCTCTGATTGCCCTGTCACAGAATTTTAATAGTGCATTTTGCTCGCCATTCCACGCGCTTTAAGATGCCGCCTAGCCCAGTACGCTATCTGAAATAGGAACGACGTAAGTTGAACAAATGTGATAGAATTACGCTGAATTCTTATATTAACCGTAATATAAAATGATCTAATCGCGTCTCTGTTTGCCTTATCCTAGAAGTATAATAGTGCATTATACTCGCCATTTCATGCGCTTTTAGATGCCGCTTAGCCCAGGACGCTATCTGAAATAGGAACGACGTAAATTGAACAAATGTGATAGAATTTTGCTGAATTCTTAAATTAACCATAATATAAAATGACCTAATCGGGTCTCTGTTTGCCCTACCCTAGAAGTTTAATAGTGCATTTCACTCGTCATTTCATGCGCTTTGAGATGCCGATAAGCCCAATAAGCTATCTGTAATAGAAGCGACGTAAATTGTACAAATGTGATAGAATTTCGTTGAATTCTTATATTAACCAAAATATAAAAAGATCTAATCGGGTCTCTGATTGCCCTATCATAGAAGTTTAATAGTGCAATTCACTCGTCATTTCATGCTCTTTGACATGCCGCTTAGCCCAATAAGCTATCTGAAATAGGAGCGACGTAAATTGAACAAATGTGATAGAATTTCCCTGAAATCTTATATTAAACAAAATATAAAATGAGCTAATCGGGTCTCTGATTGCCCTATCATAAAAGTTGAGCAGTGCATTTTACTGGCCATTCCACGCGCTTTAAGATGGCGCCTAGCCCAGTACGCTATCTGAAATAGGAGCGACGTAAGTTGAACAAATGTGATAGAATTACGCTGAATTCTTTTATTAACCATAATGTAAAATGATCTAATCGGGTCTCTGTTCGCCCTAGCCTAGAAGTTTAATAGTGCATTTTATTCGCCATTTCATGCGCTTTGAGATGCCGCTTAGCCCAATACGCTATCTGAAATAGGGGCGACGTAAGCTGAACAAATGTGATAGAATTTCGCAGAATTCTTATATTAACCAAAATATAAAATGATCTAATCTGGTCTCTGTTCGCCCTAGCCTAGAAGTTTAATAGTGCATTTTGTTTGCCATTTCATGCGCTTTGAGATACCGCTAAGCCCAATAAGCTGTCTGAAATAGGAGCGACGTAAATTGAACAAATGTGATAGAATTTCGCTGAATTCTTATATTAAACAAAATATAAAATGATCTAATCGGGTCTCTGTTTGCCCTATCATAGAAGGTTAATAGTGCATTTTACTCGCCTTTCCACACGCTTTGAGATGCCGCTAAGCCCAATAAGCTGCCTGAAATAGGAGCGACGTAAATTGAACAAATGTGATAGAATTTCGCTGAATTCTTATATTAACCAAAATATAAAATGATCTAATCGGGTCTCTGTTTGCCCTACCCTAGAAGTTTAATAGTGCATTTCACTCGTCATTTCATGCGCTTTGAGATCCCGCTAAGCCCAATAAGCTATCTGTAATAGAAGCGACGTAAATTGAACAAATGTGATAGAATTTCGTTGAATTCTTATATTAACCAAAATATAAAATGATCTAATCGGGTCTCTGATTGCCCTATCATAGAAGTTTAATAGTGCATTTTACTCGCCATTTCATGCGCCTTCAGATGCCGCTTAGCCCAATAAGCTATCTGAAACAGGAGCGACGTAAATTGAACAAATGTGATAGAATTTCCCTGAAATCTTATATTAAACAAAATATAAAATGATCTAATCGGGTCTCTGATTGCCCTATCATAGAAGTTTAACAGTGCATTTCACTCGTCATTTCATGCGCTTTGACATGCCGCTTAGCCCAATAAGCTATCTGAAATAGGAGCGACGTAAATTGAACAAATGAGATAGAATTTCCCTGAAATCTTATATTAAACAAAATATAAAATGAGCTAATCGGGTCTCTGATTGCCCTATCATAAAAGTTGAGCAGTGCATTTTACTCGCCATTCCACGCGCTTTAAGATGGCGCCTATCCCAGTACGCTATCTGAAATAGGAGCGACGTAAGTTGAACAAGTGTGATAGAATTTCGCTGAATTCTTTTATTAACCATAATGTAAAATGATCTAATCGGGTCTCTGTTCGCCCTAGCCTAGAAGTTTAATAGTGCATTTTATTCGCCATTTCATGCGCTTTGAGATGCCGCCTAGCCCAATACGCTATCTGAAATAGGAGCGACGTAAATTGAACAAATGTGATAGAATTTCCTTGAAATCTTATATTAAACAAAATATAAAATGATGTAATCGGATCTCTGATTACTGTATCATAGAAGTATAGTAGTGCATTTTACTCGCCCTTCCACGCGCTTTAAGATGCCGCCTAGCCCAGTACGCTACCTGAAATAGGAGCGACGTAAGTTGAACAAATGTGATAGAATTACGCTGAATTCTTATATTAACCGTAATATAAAATGATATAATCGGGTCTCTGATTGCCCTAGCATAGAAGTTTAATAGTGCATTTTACTGGCCATGCCGAGCGCTTTAAGATGCCGCATAGCACAGTTCGCTATCTGCAATAGGAGCGACGTAAATTGAACAAATGTGATAGAATTTTGCTGAATTCTTAAATTAACCATAGTACAAAATGATCTAATCGGGTCTCTGTTTGCCCTACCCTAGAAGTTTAATAGTGCATTCTACTCGACATACAACCCGCTTTAAGATGCCGCCTAGCCCAGTACGCTATCTGAAATAGGAGCGACGTATATTGAACAAATGTGATAGAATTTTGCTGAATTCGTAAATTAACCATAATATAAAATGATCTAATCGGGTCTCTGATTGCCCTGTCACAGAATTTTAATAGTGCATTTTACTCACCATTCCACGCGCTTTAAGATGCCGCCTAGCCCAGTGCGCTATCTGAAATAGGAACGACGTAAGTTGAACAAATGTGATAGAATTACGCTGAATTCTTATATTAACCGTAATATAAAATGATCTAATCGCGTCTCTGTTTGCCTTATCCTAGAAGTATAATAGTGCATTATACTCGCCATTTCATGCGCTTTTAGATGCCGCTTAGCCCAGGACGCTATCTGAAATAGGAACGACGTAAATTGAACAAATGTGATAGAATTTTGCTGAATTCTTAAATTAACCATAATATAAAATGACCTAATCGGGTCTCTGTTTGCCCTACCCTAGAAGTTTAATAGTGCATTTCACTCGTCATTTCATGCGCTTTGAGATGCCGATAAGCCCAATAAGCTATCTGTAATAGAAGCGACGTAAATTGTACAAATGTGATAGAATTTCGTTGAATTCTTATATTAACCAAAATATAAAAAGATCTAATCGGGTCTCTGATTGCCCTATCATAGAAGTTTAATAGTGCATTTTACTCGCCATTTCATGCGCCTTCAGATGCCGCTTAGCCCAATAAGCTATCTGAAATAGGAGCGACGTAAATTGAACAAATGTGATAGAATTTCCCTGAAATCTTATATTAAACAAAATATAAAATGAGCTAATCGGGTCTCTGATTGCCCTATCATAAAAGTTGAGCAGTGCATTTTACTGGCCATTCCACGCGCTTTAAGATGGCGCATAGCCCAGTACGCTATCTGAAATAGGAGCGACGTAAATTGAACAAATGTGATAGAATTTCGCTGAATTCTTATATTAAACAAAATATAAAATGATCTAATCGGGTCTCTGTTTACCCTATCATAGAAGGTTAATAGTGCATTTTACTCGCCTTTCCACACGCTTTGAGATGCCGCTAAGCCCAATAAGCTGCCTGAAATAGGAGCGACGTAAATTGAACAAATGTGATAGAATTTCGCTGAATTCTTATATTAACCAAAATATAAAATGATCTAATCGGGTCTCTGTTTGCCCTACCCTAGAAGTTTAATAGTGCATTTTACTCGCCATTTCATGCGCTTTGAGATGCCGCTTAGCCCAATACGCTATCTGAAATAGGAGCGACGTAAATTGAACAAATGTGATACAATATCCCTGAAATCTTATATTAAACAAAATATAAAATGATCTAATCGGGTCTCTGATTGCCCTATCATAGAAGTTTAACAGTGCATTTCACTCGTCATTTCATGCGCTTTGACATGCCGCTTAGCCCAATAAGCTATCTGAAATAGGAGCGACGTAAATTGAACAAATGAGATAGAATTTCCCTGAAATCTTATATTAAACAAAATATAAAATGAGCTAATCGGGTCTCTGATTGCCCTATCATAAAAGTTGAGCAGTGCATTTTACTCGCCATTGCACGCGCTTTAAGATGGCGCCTATCCCAGTACGCTATCTGAAATAGGAGCGACGTAAGTTGAACAAATGTGATAGAATTTCGCTGAATTCTTTTATTAACCATAATGTAAAATGATCTAATCGGGTCTCTGTTCGCCCTAGCCTAGAAGTTTAATAGTGCATTTTATTCGCCATTTCATGCGCTTTGAGATGCCGCCTAGCCCAATACGCTATCTGAAATAGGAGCGACGTAAATTGAACAAATGTGATAGAATTTCCTTGAAATCTTATATTAAACAAAATATAAAATGATGTAATCGGATCTCTGATTACTGTATCATAGAAGTATAGTAGTGCATTTTACTCGCCCTTCCACGCGCTTTAAGATGCCGCCTAGCCCAGTACGCTATCTGAAATAGGAACGACGTAAGGTGAACAAATGTGATAGAATTACGCTGAATTCTTTTATTAACCATAATGTAAAATGATCTAATCGGGTCTCTGTTCGCCCTAGCCTAGAAGTTTAGTAGTGCATTTTATTCGCCATTTCATGCGCTTTGAGATGCCGCTTAGCCCAATACGCTATCTGAAATAGGAGCGACGTAAATTGAACAAATGTGATACAATATCCCTGAAATCTTATATTAAACAAAATATAAAATGATCTAATCGGGTCTCTGATTGCCCTATCATAGAAGTTTAGTAGTGCATTTTACTCGCCATTCCACGAGCTTTAAGATGCCGCCTAGCCCAGTACGCTACCTGAAATAGGAGCGACGTAAGTTGAACAAATGTGATAGAATTACGCTGAATTCTTATATTAACCGTAATATAAAATGATATAATCGGGTCTCTGTTTGCCCTATCATAGAAGTTTAATAGTGCATTTTACTCGCCATTTCATGTGCTTTAAACTGCCGCATAGCCCAATACGCTATCTGGAATAGGAGCGACGTAAATTGAACAAATGTGATAGAATTTCCCTGAATTCTTATATTAACCTTAATGTAAAATGATCTAATCGGGTCTCTATTCGCCCTACCATAGAAGTCTAATAGTGCATTTCACTCGCCACTACACGCGCTTTAAGATGCCGCCGAGCCCAGTACGGTATCTGAAATAGGAGCGACGTAAATTGAACAAATCTGATAGAATTTTGCTGAATTCTTAAATTAACCATAATATAAAATGATCTAATCGGGTCTCTGTACGCCCTACCATAGAAATCTAATAGTGCATTTTACTCGCCATTTCATGCGCTTTGAGATGCCGCTTAGCCCAATACGCTATCTGAAATAGGAGCGACGTAAGTTGAACAAATGTGATAGAATTTCACTGAATTCTTTTATTAACGATAATGTAAAATGATCTGATCTGGTCTCTGTTCGCCCTAGCCTAGAAGTTTAAGAGTGCATTTTATTCGACATTTCATGCGCTTTGAGATGCCGCTTAGCCGAATACGCTATCTGAAATAGGAGCGACGTAAATTGAACAAATGCGATAGAATTTCCCTGAAATCTTATATTAAACAAAATATAAAATGATCTAATCGGGTCTCTGATTGCCCTATCATAGAAGTTTAATAGTGCATTTTACTCGCCATTCCACGCGCTTTATGATGCCGCCTAGCCCAGTACGGTATCTGAAATAGGAGCTACGTAAGTTGAACAAGTGTGATAGAATTACGCTGAATTCTTATATTAACCGTAATATAAAATGATCTAACCGGCTCTCTGTTTGCCCTACCCTAGAAGTCTAATAGTGCATTTCACTCGCCATTTCATACGCTTTGAGATGCCGCTTAGCCCAATACGCTATCTGAAATAGGAGCGACGTAAATTGAACAAATGTAATAGAATTTCCCTGAAATCTTATATTAAACAAAATATAAAATGATCTAATCGGGTCTCTGATTGCCCTATCATAGAAGTTTGATAGTGCATTTTACTCGCCATTTCATGTGCTTTAAGCTGCCGCATAGTCCAATACGCTATCTGGAATAGGAGCGACGTAAATTGAACAAATGTGATAGAATTGCGCTGAATTCTTATGTTAACCGTAATATAAAATGATCTAATCGGGTCTCTGTTTGCCTTATCCTAGAAGTTTAGTATTGCATTCTACTCGCCATTTCATGCGCTTTGAGATGCCGCTTAGCCCAATACGCTATCTGAAATAGGAGCGACGTAAATTGAACAAATGTGATAGAATTTCGCTGAATTCTTAAATTAACTATAATATAAAATGATCTAATCGGGTCACTGATTGCCCTACCCTAGAAGTTTAATAGTGCATTTTACTCGGCATTTCATGCGCTTTGAGATGCCGCTTAGCCCAATACGCTATCTGAAATAGGAGCGACGAAAGTTGAACAAATGTGATAGAATTTCGCTGAATTATTTTATTAACCAGAATGTAAAATGATCTAATCTGGTCTCTGTTCGCCCTAGCCTAGAAGTTTAATAGTGGATTCTACTCGGCATTCCACGCGCTTTAAGATGCCGCCTAGCCCAGTACGCTATCTGAAATAGGAGCGACCTAAATTGAACGAATGTGATAGAATTTTGCTGAATTCTTAAATTAACCATAATATAAAATGATCTAATCGGGTCTCTGTTTGCCCTACCCTAGAAGTTTAACAGTGCATTTTACTCGCCATTTCATGCGCTTTGAGATGCCGCTTAGTCCAATACGCTATCTGAAATAGGAGCGACGTAAATTGAACAAATGTGATAGAATTTTGCTGAATTCTTAAATTAACCACAATATAAAATGATCTAATCGGGTCTCTGTTTACCCTACCCTAGTAGTTTAATTGTGCATTTTACTCGCCATTTCATGCGCTTTGAGATGCCGCTTATCCCAATACGCTATCTGAAATAGGAGCGACGTATGTTGAACAAATGTGATAGAATTTCGCTGAATTCTTATATTAACCAAAATATAAAATGATCTAATCGGGTCTCTGTTTGCCTTATCCTAGAAGTTTAGTATTGCATTTTACTCGCCATTTCATGCGCTTTGAGATGCCGCTTAGCCCAATACGCTATCTGAAATAGGAGCGACGTAAATTGAACAAATGTGATAGAATTTCCCTGAAATCTTATATTAAACAAAATATAAAATGATCTAATCGGGTCTCTGATTGCCCTATCATAGAAGTTTAATAGTGCATTCTACTCGCCATTCCACGCGCTTTAAGATGCCGCCTAGCCCAGTACGCTATCTGAAATAGGAGCGACGTAAATTGAACAAATGTGCTAAAATTTTGCTGACATCTTAAATTAACCATAATTTAAAATGATTTAATCGGGTATCTGTTTGCCCTACCCTAGAAGTTTAGTAGTGCATTTTACTCGCCATTTCATGCGCCTTCAGATGCCGCTTAGCACAGTACGCTATCAGAAATAGGAGCGACGTAAATTGAACAAATGTGATAGAATTTCGCTGAATTCTTTTATTAACAATAATGTAAAATGATCTAATCGGGTCTCTGTTCGCCCTAGCCGAGAAGTTTAATAGTGCATTTCACTCGTCATTTCATGCGCTTTGAGATGCCGCTAAGCACAATAAGCTATCTGGAATAGCAGCGACGTAAGTTGAACAAATGTGATAGAATTACGCCGAATTCTTATATTTACCGTAATATAAAATGATATAATCGGGTCTCTGTTTGCCCTACCCTAGTAGTTTAATTGTGCATTTTACTCGCCATTTCATGCGCTTTGAGATGCCGCTTAGCCCAATACGCTATCTGAAATAGGAGCGACGTAAATTGAACAAATGTGATAGAATTTCGCTGCATTCACATATTAACCAGAATATAAAATGATCTAATCGGGCCTCTGATTGCCCTATCATAGAAGTTTAATAGTGCATTTCACTTATCATTTCATGCGCTTTAAGATGCCGCTTAGCACAGTACGCTATCAGAAATAGGAGCGACGTAAATTGAACAAATGTGATAGAATTTCGCTGAATTCTTTTATTAACAATAATGTAAAATGATCTAATCGGGCCTCTGTTCGCCCTAGCTGAGAAGTTTAATAGTGCATTTTATTCGCCACTTCATGCGCTTTGAGATGCCGCTTAGCCCAATACGCTATCTAGAACAGGAGCGACGTAAGTTGAACAAATGTGATAGAATTTCGCTGCATTCATATATTAACCAGAATATAAAATGATCTAATCGGGCCTCTGATTGCCCTATCATAGAAGTTTAATAGTGCATTTCACTTATCATTTCATGCGCTTTAAGATGCCGCTTAGCACAGAACGCTATCAGAAATAGGAGCGACGTAAATTGAACAAATGTGATAGAATTTCGCTGAATTCTTTTATTAACAATAATGTAAAATGATCTAATCGGGTCTCTGTTCGCCCTAGCCGAGAAGTTTAATAGTGCATTTTATTCGCCACTTCATGCGTTTTGAGATGCCGCTTAGTCCAATACGCTATCTAAAACAGGAGCGACGTAAGTTGAACAAATGTGATAGGGTTTCGCTGAATTCTTATATTAACCAAAATATAAAATGGTCTAATCGGGTCTCTGATTGCCCTATCATAGAAGGCTAATAGTGCATTTTACTCGCTATTCCACGCGCTTTAATGTGCCGGCTAGCCCAGTAGGCTACCCGAAATAGGAGTGACGTAAATTGCACAAATGTGATAGAATTACGCTTAATTCTTACATTAACCGTAATATAAAATGACCTAATCGGTTCTCTCTTTCCCTTACCCTAGAAGTTTAATAGTGCATTTCACTGGTCATTTCATGCGCTTTGAAATGCCGCTTAGCCCAATACACTATCTGAAATAGGAGCGACGTAAATTTAACAAATGTGATAGAATTTCGCTGAATACTTTTATTAACCACAATGTAATATGATCTAATCGGGTCTCTGTTTGCCTTACCCTAGAAGTTTAATAGTGCATTTTACTCGCCATTTCATGCGCTTTGAGGTGCCGCTTAGCCCAATACGCTATCTGAAATAGGAGCGACGTAAATTGAACAAATGTGATAGAATTTCGTTGAATTCTTAAATTAACCATAATATACAATGATCTAATCGGGTCTCTGTTCGCCCTAGCCTAGAAGTTTAATAGTGCATTTTACTCGCCCTTCCACGCGCTTTAAGATGCCGCCTAGCCCAGTACGCTATCTCAAGCAGGTGCGGCGTAAGTTGAACAAATGTGATAGAATTTCCCTGAATTCTTATATTATCCGTAATATAAAATGATCTAATCGGGTCTCTGTTCGCCCTAGCCTAGAAGTATAGTAGTGCATTTTACTCGCCATTTCATGCGCTTTGAGATGCCGCTTAGCCCAATACGCTATCTGAAATAGGAGCGACGTAAATTGAACAAATGTGATAGAATTTCGCTGATTTCTGAAATTAACTATAATATAAAATGATCTAAACGGGTCTCTGTTTGCCCTACCCTAGAAGTTTAATAGTGCATTTTACTCGCCATTCCACGCGCTTTAAGATGCCACCTAGCCCAGTACGCTATCAGAAATAGGAGCGACGTAAATTGAACAAATGTGATAGAATTTTGCTGAATTCTTAAATTATCCATAATATAAAATGATCTAATCGGGTCTCTCTTTGCCCTACCCTAGAAGTTTAATAGTGTATTTTACTCGCCCTTCCACGCGCTTTAAGATGCCGCCTAGCCCAGTACGCTATCTGAAATAGGAGAGACGTAAATTGAACAAATGTGATAGAATTTCCCTGAATTCTTATATTAACCTTAATGTAAAATGATCTAATCGGGTCTCTGTTCGCCCTACCCTAGAAGTTTAATAGTGCATTTCACTCCTCATTTCATGCGCTTTGAGATGCCGCTTAGCTCAATAAGCTATCTGAAATAGGAGCGACGTAAATTGAATAAATGTGATGGAATTTCGCTGAATTCTTATATTAACCAAAATATAAAATGATCTAATCGGGTCTCTTATTGCCCTATCATACAAGTTTAATAGTGCATTTTACTCGCCATTCCACGCGCTTTAAGGTGCCGCCTAGCCCAGTACGCTATCTGAAATAGGAGTGACGTAAATTGAACAAATGTGATAGAATTACGCTTAATTCTTATATTAACCGTAATATAAAGTGATCTAATCGGGTCTCTCCTTGCATTACCCTAGAAGTTTATTAGTGCATTTTACTCGCCATTTCATGCGCATTGAGATGCCGCTTAGCCTAATACGCTATCTGAAGTAGGAGCGACGTAAATTGAACAAATGTGATAGAATTTCCCTGAATTCTTATATTAACCTTAATGTAAAATGATCTAATCGGGTCTCTGTTTGCCCTAGCCTAGAAGATTAATAGTGCATTTTATTGGACATTCCATGCGCTTTGAGATGCCGCTTAGCCCAATACGCTATCTGAAATAGGAGCGACGTAAATTGAACAAATGTGATAGAATTTCCCTGAAATCTTATATTAAACAAAATATAAAATGATCCAATCGGGTCTCTGATTGCCCTATCATATATGTTTAGTCGTGCATTTTACTCGCCCTTCCACGCCCTTGAAGATGCCGCCTAGCCCAGTACGCTATCTGAAATAGGAACGACGTAAATTGAACAAATGTGATAGAATTTTGCTGAATTATTAAATTAACCAAAATATAAAATGATCTAATCGGGTCTCTGATTGCCCTATCATAGAAGTTTAATAGTGCATTTCACTCATCATTTCATGCGCTTTGAGATGCCGCTTAGCCGAATACGCTATCTGAAATAGGAGCGACGTAAATTGAACAAATGTGATAGAATTTCCTTGAATTCTTTTATTAACCAAAATATAAAATGATCTGATCGGTTCCCTGATTGCCCTATCATAGAAGTTTAATAGTGCATTTTACTCGCCATTCCACGCGCTTTCAGATGCCGCTTAGCCCAATACGCTATCTGAAATAGGAGCGACGTATGTTGAACAAATGTGATAGAATTACGCTGAATTCTTATATTAACCGTAATACAAAATGACCTAATCGGGTCTCTGATTGCCCTACCCTAGAAGTTTAATAGTGCATTTTACTCACCATTCCACGCGCTTTAAGATGCCGCCTATCCGAGTACGCTATCTGAAATAGGAGCGACGTAAATTGAACAAATGTGATAGAATTTCGCTGAATTCTTATATTAACCAAAATATAAAATGATCTAATCGGGTCTCTGATTGCCCTATCATAGATGTTTAAGAGTGCATTTTACTCGCCATTCCACGCGCTTTGAGATGCCGCCTAGCCCAG
This sequence comes from Macropis europaea, assembly GCA_916610135.2. Classification (NCBI taxonomy): domain Eukaryota; kingdom Metazoa; phylum Arthropoda; class Insecta; order Hymenoptera; family Melittidae; genus Macropis; species Macropis europaea. The sequence goes on from CAKAJE020002061.1 coordinate 92,088, forward strand.
TACGCTATCTGAAATAGGAGCGACGTAAGTTGAACAAATGTGATAGAATTACGCTGAATTCTTATATTAACCGTAATATAAAATGGTCTAATCGGATATCCGTTTGCCTTATCCTAGAAGTTTATTAGTGCATTTTACTCGTCATTCCGTGCGCTTTGAGATGCCGCTTAGCCCAATACGCTATCTGAAGTAGGAGCGACGTAAATTGAACAAATGTGATAGAATTTCCCTGAATTCTTATATTAACCTTAATGTAAAATGATCTAATCGGGTCTCTGTTTGCCCTAGCCTAGAAGATTAATAGTGCATTTTATTGGACATTCCATGCGCTTTGAGCTGCCGCTTAGCCCAATACGCTATCTGAAATAGGAGCGACGTAAATTGAACAAATGTGATAGAATTTCCCTGAAATCTTATATTAAACAAAATATAAAATGATCTAATCGGGTCTCTGATTGCCCTATCATATATGTTTAGTCGTGCATTTTACTCGCCCTTCCACGCCCTTGAAGATGCCGCCTAGCCCAGTACGCTATCTGAAATAGGAACGACGTAAATTGAACAAATGTGATAGAATTTTGCTGAATTATTAAATTAACCAAAATATAAAATGATCTAATCGGGTCTCTGATTGCCCTATCATAGAAGTTTAATAGTGCATTTCACTCATCATTTCATGCGCTTTGAGATGCCGCTTAGCCGAATACGCTATCTGAAATAGGAGCGACGTAAATTGAACAAATGTGATAGAATTTCCTTGAATTCTTTTATTAACCAAAATATAAAATGATCTAATCGGGTCTCTGATTGCCCTATCATAGATGTTTAAGAGTGCATTTTACTCGTCATTCCGTGCGCTTTGAGATGCCGCTTAGCCCAATACGCTATCTGAAATAGGAGCGATGTAAATTGAACAAATGTGATAGAATTTTGCTGAATTCTTAAATTGACCATAATATAAAATGATGTAATCGGGTCTCTGTTCGCCCTATCATAGAAGTTTAATAGTGCATTTTACTCGCCATTCCACGCGATTTAAGATGCCGCCTAGCCCAGTACGCTATCTGAAATAGGAGCTACGTAAGTTGAACGAATGTGACAGAATTACGCTGATTTCTTATATTAACCGTAATATAAAATGATCTAATCGGGTCTCTGTTTGCCTTATTCTAGAAGTTTAATAGTGCATTTTACTCGCCATTTCATGCGCTTTGAGATGCCTCTTAGCCCAATACGCTATCTGAAATAGGAGCGACGTAAATTGAACAAATGTGATAGAATTTCGCTGAATTCTTATATTAACCAAAATATAAAATGATCTAATCCGGTCTCTGTTTGCCCTACCCTAGAAGTTGAATAGTGCATTGTACGAGCCATTTCTTGCGCTTTGAGATGCAGCTTAGCCCAATACGCTATCTGAAATAGGAGCGACGTAAATTGAACAAATGTGATAGAACTTCGCTGAATTCTTATATTAACCGTAATATAAAATGTTCTTATCGGGTCTCTGATTGCCCCACCCTAGAAGTTTAATAGTGCATTTTACTCGCCATTTCATGCACTTTGAGATGCCGCTTAGCCCAATAAGCTATCTGAAATAGGAGCGATGTAACTTGAACAAATGTGATAGAATTTCGCTGGATTCTTATATTAACCAAAATATAAAATGAACTAATCGGGTCTCTGATTGCCCTATCATAGAAGTTTGATAGTGCATTTTACTCGCCATTCCACGCGGTTTAAGTTGCCGCCTAGCCCAGTACGCTATCTGAAATAGGAGCTACGTAACTTGAACAAATGTGACAGAATTACGCTGAATTCTTATATTAACCGTAATATAAAATGATCTAATCGGGTCTCTGTTTGCCTTATCCTAGAAGTTTAATAGTGCATTTTACTCGCCATTTCATGCACTTTGAGATGCCGCTTAGCCCAATAAGCTATCTGAAATAGGAGCGATGTAACTTGAACAAATGTGATAGAATTTCGCTGAATTCTTAAATTAACCATAATATGAAATGACCTAATCGGGTCTCTGTTTGCCCTACCCTAGAAGTTTAATAGAGCATTTTACTCGTCATTTCATGCGCTTTGAGATGCCGCCTAGCCCAGTACGCTATCTGAAATAGGAGCGACGTAAATTGAACAAATGTGATAGAATTTCGCTGAATTCTTTTATTTACCATAATGTTGAATGATCTAATCGGGTCTCTGTTCGCCCTAGCGTAGAAGCTTAATAGTGCATTTTGTTCGTCATTTCATGCGCATTGAGATGCCGCTTAGCCCATTACGCTATCTGAAATAGGAGCGACGCAAATTGAACAAATGCGATAGAATATCGCTGAATTCTTATATTAACCATAATATAAAATGATGTAATCGGGTCTCAGTTCGCCCTACCCAAGAAGTTTAATAGTGCATTTCTCTCGTCATTTCATGCGCTTTGAGATGCCGCTTAGCCCAATAGCTCTCTGAAATAGGAGCGACGTAAATTGAACAAATGTGATAGAATTTCCCTGAAATCTTATATTAACCGTAATATAAAATGATCTAATCGGGTCTCTGTTTGCATTACCCTCGAAGTTTAATAGTGCATTTTACTCGCCTTTCCACGCGCTTTAAGATGCCGCCTATCCGAGTACGCTATCTGAAATAGGAGCGACGTAAGTTGAACAAATGTGATAGAATAACGCTGAATTCTTATATTAACCGTAATATAAAATGGTCTAATCGGGTCTCCATTTGCCTTATCCTAGAAGTTTAATAGTGCATTTTACTCGACAATTCATGCGCATGGAGATGCCGCTTAGCCCAATACGCTATTTGAAATAGGAGCGATGTAAATTGAACAAATGTGATAGAATTTCGCTGAATTCTTAAATTAACCATAATATGAAATGACCTAATCGGGTCTCTGTTCGCCCTACCCAAGAAGTTTAATAGTGCATTTCTCTCGTCAGTTCATACGCTTTGAGATGCCGCTTAGCCCAATACGCTATCTGAAATAGGAGCGACGTAAGTTGAACAAATGTGATAGAATTACGCTGAATTCTTATATTAACCGTAATATAAATTGGTCTAATCGGATCTCAGTTTGCCTTATCCTAGAAGTTTATTAGTGAATTTTACTCGTCATTCCATGCGCTTTAAGATGCCGCTTAGCCCAATACGCTATCTGAAATAGAAGCGATGTAAATTGAACAAATGCGATAGAATTTTGCTGAATTCTTAAATTGACCATAATATAAAATGATGTAATCGGGTCTCTGTTCGCCCTACCCAAGAAGTTTAATAGTGCAATTCTCTCGTCATTTCATGCGCTTTGAGATGCCGCTTAGCCCAATAGCTATCTGAAATAGGAGCGACGTAAATTGAACAAATGTGATAGAATTTCCCTGAAATGTTATAGTAAACAAAATATAAAATGATCTATTCGGAACTCTGATTGCCCTATCATAGAAGTTTAGTAGTGCATTTTACTCGCCGTTCCACGCGCTTTAAGATGCCGCCCAGCGCAGTACGCTATCTGATATAGGAGCGACGTTAGTTGAACAAATGTGATAGAATTACGCTGAATTCTTATATTAACCGTAATATAAAATGATCTATTCGGGTCTCTGTTCGCCCTACCCTAGAAGTTTAATAGTGCATTTCACTCGCCATTCCATGCGCTTTGAGATGCCGCTTAGCCCAATACGCTATCTGAAATAGGAGCGACCGTAAATTGAACAAATGTGATAGAATTTCGCTGGATTCTTATATTAACCAAAATATAAAATGATCTAATCGGGTCTCTGATTGCCCTACCCTAGAAGTTTAATAGTGCATTTTACTCGCCATTTCATGCGCTTTGAGATGCCGCTTATCCCAATACGCTATCTGAAATAGGAGCGACCGTAAATTGAACAAATGTGATAGAATTTCGCTGGATTCTTATATTAACCAAAATATAAAATGATCTAATCGGGTCTCTGTTCGCCCTACCCAAGAAGTTTAATAGTGCATTTCACACGTCATTTCATGCGCTTTGAGATGCCGCTTAGCCCAATAGCTATCTGAAATAGGAGCGACGTAAATTGAACAAATGTGATAGAATTTCCCTGAAATCTTATATTAACCGTAATATAAAATGATCTAATCGGGTCTCTGTTTGCATTACCCTAGAAGTTTAATAGTGCATTTTACTCGCCATTCCACGCGCTTTAGGATGCCGCCTATCAGAGTACGCTATCTGAAATAGGAGCGACGTAAGTTGAACAAATGTGATAGAATAACGCTGAATTCTTGTATTAACCGTAATATAAAATGGTCTAATCGGGTCTCCGTTTGCCTTATCCTAGAAGTTTAATAGTGCATTTTACTCGCCATTTCATGCGCATTGAGATGCCGCTTAGCCCAATACGCTATTTGAAATAGGAGCGATGTAAATTGAACAAATGTGATAGAATTTCGCTGAATTCTGTAATTAACCATAATATGAAATGACCTAATCGGGTCTCTGTTCGCCCTACCCAAGAAGTTTAATAGTGCATTTCTCTCGTCATTTCATACGCTTTGAGATGCCGCTTAGCCCAATATGCTATCTGAAATAGGAGCGACGTAAATTGAACAAATGTGATAGAATTTCCCTGAAATCTTATATTAAACAATACATAAAATGATCTAAACGGGACTCTGATTGCCCTACCATAGAAGTTTAGTAGTGCATTTTACTCGCCCTTCCACGCGCTTTAAGATGCCGCCTAGCCCAGTACACTATCTGAAATAGGAGCGACGCATGTTGAACAAATGTGATAGAATTACGCTGAATTCTTATATTAACCGTAATATAAAATGATCTAATCGGGTCTCTGTTTGCCTTACCCTAGAAGTTTAATAGTGCATTTTACTCGCCATTTCATGCGCTTTGAGATGCAGCTTAGCCCAATACGCTATCCGAAATAGGAGCGACGTAAATTGAACAAATGTGATAGAATTTCGCTGAATGCTTATATTAACCAAAATATAAAATGATCTAATCGGGTCTCTGATTGCCCTATCATAGATGTTTAAGAGTGCATTTTACTCGCCATTCCACGCGCTGTGAGATGCCGCCTAGCCCAGTACGCTATCTGAAATAGGAGCGACGTAAGTTGAACAAATGTGATAGAATTACGCTGAATTCTTTTATTAACCGTAATATAAAATGGTCTAATCGGATCTCCGTTTGCCTTATCCTAGAAGTTTATTAGTGCATTTTACTCGCCCTGTCGTGCGCTTTGAGATGCCGCTTAGCCCAATACGCTATCTGCAATGGGAGCGACGTAAATTGAACAAATGTGATAGAATTTCGCTGAATTCTTATCTTAACCGTAATATAAAATGATCTAATCGGGTCTCTGTTTGCCTTACCCTAGAAGTTTAATAGTGCATTTTACTCGCCATTTCATGCGCTTTGAGATGCCGCTTAGCCCAATATGCTATCTGATATAGGAGCGACGTAAATTGAACAAATGTGATAGAATTACGCTGAATTCTTATATTAACCAAAATATAAAATGATCTAATCGGGTCTCTCATTGCCCTATCATAGAAGATTAATAGTGCATTTTACTCGCCATTCCACGCGCTTTAAGATGCCGCCTAGCCCAGTATGCTATCTGAAATAGGAACGACGTAAATTGAACAAATGTGATAGAATTTTGCTGAATTCTTAAATTAACCATAATATAAAATGATCTAATCGGGTCTCTGATTGCCCTACCCTAGAAGTTTAATAGTGCATTTTACTCGGCATTTCATGCGCTTTGAGATGCCGCTTAGCCCAATAAGCTGTCTGAAATAGGAGCGACGTAAATTGAACAAATGTGATAGAAGTTCCCTGAATACTTATATTAACCTTAATGTAAAATGACCTAATCGGGTCTCTGTTCGCCCTGCCCTAGAAGATTAATAGTGCATTTTACTCGCCATTTCATGCGCTTTGAGATGCCGCTGAGCCCAATACGCTATCTGAAATAGGAGCGACGTAAAATGAACAAATGTGATAGGATTTCGCTAAATTCTTAAATTAACCATAATATAAAATGATCTAATCGGGTCTCTATGTGCCCAACCCTAGAAGCTTAATAGTGCATTTTACTCGCCATTTCCTGCGCTTTGAGATGCCGCTTAGCCCAATACGCTATCTGAAATAGACGTATATTGAACAAATGTGATAGAATTTCCCTGAAATATTATAGTGAACAAAATATAAAATGATCTATTCGGAACTCTGATTGCCCTATCATAGATGTTTAGTAGTGCATTTTACTCGCCCTTGCACGCGCTTTAAGATGCCGCCTAGCGCAGTACGCTATCTGAAATAGGAGCGACGTTAGTTGAACAAATGTGATAGAATTACGCTGAATTCTTATATTAACCGTAATATAAAATGATCTATTCGGGTCTCTGTTCGCCCTACCCTATAAGTTTAATAGTGCATTTCACTCGCCATTCCATGCGCTTTGAGATGCCGCTTAGCCCAATACGCTATCTGAAATAGGAGCGACGTAAATTGAACAAATGTGATAGAATTTCGCTGGATTCTTATATTAACCAAAATATAAAATGATCTTATCGGGTCTCTGATTGCCCTACCCTAGAAGTTTTAATAGTGCATTTTACTCGCCCTTTCGTGCGCTTTGAGATGCCGATTAGCCCAATACGCTATCTGAAATAGGAGCGACGTAAATTGAACAAATGTGATAGAATTTCGCTGGATTCTTATATTAACCAAAATAGAAAATGATCTAATCGGGTCTCTGATTGCCCTATCATAGAAGTTTAATAGTGCATTTTACACGCCATTCCACGCGCTTTAAGTTGCTGCCTAGCCCAGTACGCTATCTGAAATAGGAGCTACGTAAGTTGAACAACTGTCACAGAATTACGCTGAATTCTTATGTTAACCGTAATATAAAATGATCTAATCTGGTCTCTGTTTGCCTTATCCTAGAAGTGTAATAGTGCATTTACACGCCATTTCATGCGCTTTGAGATGCCGCTTAGCCCAATACGCTATCTGAAATAGGAGCGACGTAAATTGAACAAGTGTGATAGAATTTCGCTGAATTCTTATATTAACCAAAATATAAAATGATCTAATCGGGTCTCTGATTGCCCTATAATAGAAGTTTAATAGTGCATTTTACTCGCCATTCCTCGCGCTTTAAGATGCCGCCTATCCGGGTACGCTATCTGAAATAGGAGCGACGTAAATTGAACAAATGTGATAGAATTTTTCTGTATTCTTAAATTAACCATAATATGAAATGACCTATCGGGTCTCTGTTTGCCCTACCCTAGAAGTTTAATAGTGCATTTTACTCGCCATTTCTTGCGCTTTGAGATGCCGCTTAGCCCAATACGCTATCTGAAATATCAGCGACGTAAATTGAACAAATGTGAGGAGAATTTCACTGAATTCTTAAATTAACCATAATATAAAATGATCTAATCGGGTCTCTGATTGCCCTACCCTAGAAGTTTAATAGTGCATTTTACTCACCATTCCACGCGCTTTAAGTTGCCGCCTAGCCCAGTACGCTATCTGAAATAGGAGCTACGTAAGTTGAACAAATGTCACAGAATTACGCTGAATTCTTATATTAACCGTAATATAAAATGATCTAATCGGGTCTCTGTTTGCCTTATCCTAGAAGTTTAATAGTGCATTTTACTCGTCAATTCATGCGCTTTGCGATGCCGCTTAGCCCAATAAGCTATCTGAAATAGGAGCGACGTAAATTGAACAAATGTGATAGAATTTCGCTGAATTCTTATATTAACCAAAATATAAAATGATCTAATCGGGTCTCTGATTGCCCTATCATAGAAGTTTAACAGTGCATTTTACTCGCCATTCCACGCGGTTTAAGTTGCTGCCTAGCCCAGTACGCTATCTGAAATAGGAGCTACGTAACTTGAACAAATGTGACAGAATTACGTTGAATTCTTATATTAACCGTAATATAAAATGATCTAATCGGGTCTCTGTTTGCCTTATCCTAGAAGTTTAATAGTGCATTTTACTCGCCATTTCATGCGCTTTGAGATGCCGCTTAGCCCAATAAGCTATCTGAAATAGGAGCGATGTAACTTGAACAAATGTGATAGAATTTCGCTGAATTCTTAAATTAACCATAATATGAAATGACCTAATCGGGTCTCTGTTTGCCCTACCCTAGAAGTTTAATAGAGGATTTTACTCGTCATTTCATGCGCTTTGAGATGCCGCCTAGCCCAGTACGCTATCTGAAATAGGAGCGACATAAATTGAACAAATGTGATAGAATTTCGCTGAATTCTTTTATTTACCATAATGTTAAATGATCTAATCGTGTCTCTGTTCGCCCTAGCGTACAAGCTTAACAGTGCATTTTATTCGTCATTTCATGCGCTTTGAGATGCCGCTTAGCCCAATACGCTATCCGAAATAGGAGCGACGTAAATTGAACAAATGTGATAGAAGTTCCCTGAATACTTATATTAACCTTAATGTAAAATGATCTAATCGGGTCTCTGTTCGCCATGCCCTAGAAGTTTAATAGTGCATTTTACTCGCCATTTCATGCGCTTTGAGATGCCGCTTAGCCCAATACGCTATCTGAAATAGGAGCGACGTAAAATGAACAAATGTGATAGGATTTCGCTGAATTCTTAAATTAACCATAATATAAAATGATCTAATCGGGTCTCTATGTGCCCAACCCTAGAAGCTTAATAGTGCATTTTACTCGCCATTTCTTGCGCTTTGAGATGCCGCTTAGCCCAATACGCTATCTGAAATAGGAGCGACGTAAATTGAACAAATGTGATAGAATTTCCCTGAAATGTTATAGTAAACAAAATATAAAATGATCTATTCGGAACTCTGATTGCCCTATCATAGAAGTTTAGTAGTGCATTTTACTCGCCGTTCCACGCGCTTTAAGATGCCGCCTAGCGCAGTACGCTATCTGATATAGGAGCGACGTTAGTTGAACAAATGTGATAGAATTACGCTGAATTCTTATATTAACCGTAATATAAAATGATCTATTCGGGTCTCTGTTCGCCCTACCCAAGAAGTTTAATAGTGCATTTCTCTCGTCATTTCATTCGCTTTGAGATGCCGCTTAGCCCAATACGCTATCTGAAATAGGAGCGACCGTAAATTGAACAAATGTGATAGAATTTCGCTGGATTCTTATATTAACCAAAATATAAAATGATCTAATCGGGTCTCTGATTGCCCTACCCTAGAAGTTTAATAGTGCATTTTACTCGCCATTCCACGCGCTGTGAGATGCCGCCTAGCCCAGTACGCTATCTGAAATAGGAGCGACGTAAGTTGAACAAATGTGATAGAATTACGCTGAATTCTTATATTAACCGTAATATAAAATGGTCTAATCGGATCTCCGTTTGCCTTATCCTAGAAGTTTATTAGTGCATTTTACTCGCCCTTTCGTGCGCTTTGAGATGCCGCTTAGCCCAATACGCTATCTGCAATAGGAGCGACGTAAATTGAACAAATGTGATAGAATTTCGCTGAATTCTTACCTTAACCTTCATGTAAAATGATCTAATCGGGTCTCTGATTGCCCTACCCTAGAAGTTTAATAGTGCATTTTACTCGCCCTTTCGTGCGCTTTGAGATGCCGCTTAGCCCAATTCGCTATCAGAAATAGGAGCGACGTAAATTGAACAAATTTGTTAGAATTTCGCTGAATTCTTATATTAACCGTAATATAAAATGATCTAATCGGGTCTCTGTTTGCCTTACCCTAGAAGTTCAATAGTGCATTTTACTCGCCATTTCATGCGCTTTGAGATGCCGCTTAGCCCAATATGCTATTTGATATAGGAGCGACGTAAATTGAACAAATGTGATAGAATTACGCTGAATTCTTATATTAACCAAAATATAAAATGATCTAATCGGGTCTCTGATTGCCCTATCATAGAAGATTAATAGTGCATTTTACTCGCCATTCCACGCGCTTTAAGATGCCGCCTAGCCCAGTATGCTATCTGAAATAGGAACGACGTAAATTGAACAAATGTGATAGAATTTTGCTGAATTCTTAAATTAACCATAATATAAAATGATCTAATCGGGTCTCTGATTGCCCTACCCTAGAAGTTTAATAGTGCATTTTACTCGGCATTTCATGCGCTTTGAGATGCCGCTTAGCCCAATACGCTATCTGAAATAGGAGCGACGTAAATTGAACAAATGTGATAGAATTTCGCTGGATTCTTATATTAACCAAAATATAAAATGATCTTATCGGGTCTCTGATTGCCCTAACCTAGAAGTTTAATAGTGCATTTTACTCGCCCTTTCGTGCGCTTTGAGATGCCGATTAGCCCAATACGCTATCTGAAATAGGAGCGACGTAAATTGAACAAATGTGATAGAATTTCGCTGGATTCTTATATTAACCAAAATAGAAAATGATCTAATCGGGTCTCTGATTGCCCTATCATAGAAGTTTAATAGTGCATTTTACACGCCACTTCATGCGCTTTGAGATGCCGCTTAGCCCAATACGCTATCTAGAACAGGAGCGACGTAAGTTGAACAAATGTGATAGAATTTCGCTGCATTCATATATTAACCAGAATATAAAATGATCTAATCGGGCCTCTGATTGCCCTATCATAGAAGTTTAATAGAGCATTTCACTTATCATTTCATGCGCTTTAAGATGCCGCTTAGCACAGTACGCTATCAGAAATAGGAGCGACGTAAATTGAACAAATGTGATAGAATTTCGCTGAATTCTTTTATTAACAATAATGTAAAATGATCTAATCGGGTCTCTGTTCGCCCTAGCCGAGAAGTTTAATAGTGCATTTTATTCGCCACTTCATGCGCTTTGAGATGCCGCTTAGTCCAATACGCTATCTAAAACAGGAGCGACGTAAGTTGAACAAATGTGATAGGGTTTCGCTGAATTCTTATATTAACCAAAATATAAAATGGTCTAATCGGGTCTCTGATTGCCCTATCATAGAAGGCTAATAGTGCATTTTACTCGCTATTCCACGCGCATTAATGTGCCGGCTAGCCCAGTAGGCTACCCGAAATAGGAGTGACGTAAATTGCACAAATGTGATAGAATTACGCTTAATTCTTACATTAACCGTAATATAAAATGACCTAATCGGTTCTCTCTTTCCCTTACCCTAGAAGTTTAATAGTGCATTTCACTGGTCATTTCATGCGCTTTGAAATGCCGCTTAGCCCAATACACTATCTGAAATAGGAGCGACGTAAATTTAACAAATGTGATAGAATTTCGCTGAATACTTTTATTAACCACAATGTAATATGATCTAATCGGGTCTCTGTTTGCCTTACCCTAGAAGTTTAATAGTGCATTTTACTCGCCATTTCATGCGCTTTGAGGTGCCGCTTAGCCCAATACGCTATCTGAAATAGGAGCGACGTAAATTGAACAAATGTGATAGAATTTCGTTGAATTCTTAAATTAACCATAATATACAATGATCTAATCGGGTCTCTGTTCGCCCTAGCCTAGAAGTTTAATAGTGCATTTTACTCGCCCTTCCACGCGCTTTAAGATGCCGCCTAGCCCAGTACGCTATCTCAAGCAGGTGCGGCGTAAGTTGAACAAATGTGATAGAATTTCCCTGAATTCTTATATTAACCTTAATGTAAAATGATCTAATCGGGTCTCTGTTCGCCCTACCCTAGAAGTTTAATAGTGCATTTCACTCCTCATTTCATGCGCTTTGAGATGCCGCTTAGCTCAATAAGCTATCTGAAATAGGAGCGACGTAAATTGAATAAATGTGATGGAATTTCGCTGAATTCTTATATTAACCAAAATATAAAATGATCTAATCGGGTCTCTTATTGCCCTATCATACAAGTTTAATAGTGCATTTTACTCGCCATTCCACGCGCTTTAAGGTGCCGCCTAGCCCAGTACGCTATCTGAAATAGGAGTGACGTAAATTGAACAAATGTGATAGAATTACGCTGAATTCTTATATTAACCGTAATATAAAATGGTCTAATCGGATCTCCGTTTGCCTTATCCTAGAAGTTTATTAGTGCATTTTACTCGTCATTCCGTGCGCTTTGAGATGCCGCTTAGCCCAATACGCTATCTGAAGTAGGAGCGACGTAAATTGAACAAATGTGATAGAATTTCCCTGAATTCTTATATTAACCTTAATGTAAAATGATCTAATCGGGTCTCTGTTTGCCCTAGCCTAGAAGATTAATAGTGCATTTTATTGGACATTCCATGCGCTTTGAGCTGCCGCTTAGCCCAATACGCTATCTGAATAGGAGCGACGTAAATTGAACATATGTGATAGAATTTCCCTGAAATCTTATATTAAACAAATATAAAATGATCTAATCGGGTCTCTGATTGCCCTATCATATATGTTTAGTCGTGCATTTTACTCGCCCTTCCACGCCCTTGAAGATGCCGCCTAGCCCAGTACGCTATCTGAAATAGGAACGACGTAAATTGAACAAATGTGATAGAATTTTGCTGAATTATTAATTAACCAAAATATAAAATGATCTAATCGGGTCTCTGATTGCCCTATCATAGAAGTTTAATAGTGCATTTCACTCATCATTTCATGCGCTTTGAGATGCCGCTTAGCCGAATACGCTATCTGAAATAGGAGCGACGTAAATTGAACAAATGTGATAGAATTTCCTTGAATTCTTTTATTAACCAAAATATAAAATGATCTAATCGGGTCTCTGATTGCCCTATCATAGATGTTTAAGAGTGCATTTTACTCGTCATTCCGTGCGCTTGAGATGCCGCTTAGCCCAATACGCTATCTGAAATAGGAGCGATGTAAATTGAACAAATGTGATAGAATTTTGCTGAATTCTTAAATTAACCATAATATAAAATGATGTAATCGGGCTCTGTTCGCCCTATCATAGAAGTTTAATAGTGCATTTTACTCGCCATTCCACGCGATTTAAGATGCCGCCTAGCCCAGTACGCTATCTGAAATAGGAGCTACGTAAGTTGAACGAATGTGACAGAATTACGCTGATTTCTTATATTAACCGTAATATAAAATGATCTAATCGGGTCTCTGTTTGCCTTATCCTAGAAGTTTAATAGTGCATTTTACTCGCCATTTCATGCGCTTTGAGATGCCTCTTAGCCCAATACGCTATCTGAAATAGGAGCGACGTAAATTGAACAAATGTGATAGAATTTCGCTGAATTCTTATATTAACCAAAATATAAAATGATCTAATCCGGTCTCTGTTTGCCCTACCCTAGAAGTTGAATAGTGCATTGTACGAGCCATTTCTGCGCTTTGAGATGCAGCTTAGCCCAATACGCTATCTGAAATAGGAGCGACGTAAATTGAACAAATGTGATAGAACTTCGCTGAATTCTTATATTAACCGTAATATAAAATGTTCTTATCGGGTCTCTGATTGCCCCACCCTAGAAGTTTAATAGTGCATTTTACTCGCCATTTCATGCACTTTGAGATGCCGCTTAGCCCAATAAGCTATCTGAAATAGGAGCGATGTAACTTGAACAAATGTGATAGAATTTCGCTGGATTCTTATATTAACCAAAATATAAAATGAACTAATCGGGTCTCTGATTGCCCTATCATAGAAGTTTAATAGTGCATTTTACTCGCCATTCCACGCGGTTTAAGTTGCCGCCTAGCCCAGTACGCTATCTGAAATAGGAGCTACGTAACTTGAACAAATGTGACAGAATTACGCTGAATTCTTATAATTAACCGTAATATAAAATGATCTAATCGGGTCTCTGTTTGCCTTATCCTAGAAGTTTAATAGTGCATTTTACTCGCCATTCATGCGCTTTGAGATGCCGCTTAGCCCAATAAGCTATCTGACTAGGAGCGATGTAACTTGAACAAATGTGATAGAATTTCGCTGAATTCTTACATTAACCATAATATGAAATGACCTAATCGGGTCTCTGTTTGCCCTACCCTAGAAGTTTAATAGAGCATTTTACTCGTCATTTCATGCGCTTTGAGATGCCGCCTAGCCCAGTACGCTATCTGAAATAGGAGCGACGTAAATTGAACAAATGTGATAGAATTTCGCTGATTCTTTTATTTACCATAATGTTAAATGATCTAATCGGGTCTCTGTTCGCCCTAGCGTAGAAGCTTAATGAGTGCATTTTGTTCGTCATTTCATGCGCATTGAGATGCCGCTTAGCCCATTACGCTATCTGAAATAGGAGCGCCGCAATTGAACAAATGCGATAGAATATCGCTGAATTCTTATATTAACCATAATATAAATGATGTAATCGGGTCTCAGTTCGCCCTACCCAAGAAGTTTAATAGTGCATTTCTCTCGTCATTTCATGCGCTTTGAGATGCCGCTTAGCCCAATAGCTATCTGAAATAGGAGCGACGTAAATTGAACAAATGTGATAGAATTTCCCTGAAATCTTATATTAACCGTAATATAAAATGATCTAATCGGGTCTCTGTTTGCATTACCCTCGAAGTTTAATAGTGCATTTTACTCGCCTTTCCACGCGCTTTAAGATGCCGCCTATCCGAGTACGCTATCTGAAATAGGAGCGACGTAAGTTGAACAAATGTGATAGAATAACGCTGAATTCTTATATTAACCGTAATATAAAATGGTCTAATCGGGTCTCCATTTGCCTTATCCTAGAAGTTAATAGTGCATTTTACTCGACAATTCATGCGCATGGCGATGCCGCTTAGCCCAATACGCTATTTGACATAGGAGCGATGTAAATTGAACAAATGTGATAGAATTTCGCTGAATTCTTAACTTAACCATAATATGAAATGACCTAATCGGGTCTCTGTTCGCCCTACCCAAGAAGTTTAATAGTGCATTTCTCTCGTCAGTTCATACGCTTTGAGATGCCGCTTAGCCCAATACGCTATCTGAAATAGGAGCGACGTAAGTTGAACGAATGTGATAGAATTACGCTGAATTCTTATATTAACCGTAATATAAATTGGTCTAATCGGATCTCAGTTTGCCTTATCCTAGAAGTTTATTAGTGAATTTTACTCGTCATTCCATGCGCTTTAAGATGCCGCTTCGCCCAATACGCTATCTGAAATAGGAGCGATGTAAATTGAACAATGCGATCGAATTTTGCTGAATTCTTAAATTGACCATAATATAAAATGATGTAATCGGGTCTCTGTTCGCCCTACCCAAGAAGTTTAATAGTGCAATTCTCTCGTCATTTCATGCGCTTTGAGATGCCGCTTAGCCCAATAGCTATCTGAAATAGGAGCGACGTAAATTGAACAAATGTGATAGAATTTCCCTGAAATCTTATATTAAACAATACATAAATGATCTAAACGGGACTCTGATTGCCCTACCATAGAAGTTTAGTAGTGCATTTTACTCGCCCTTCCACGCGCTTTAAGATGCCGCCTAGCCCAGTACACTATCTGAAATAGGAGCGACGCATGTTGAACAAATGTGATAGAATTACGCTGAATTCTAATTAACCGTAATATAAAATGATCTAATCGGGTCTCTGTTTGCCTTACCCTAGAAGTTTAATAGTGCATTTTACTCGCCATTTCATGCGCTTTGAGATGCAGCTTAGCCCAATACGCTATCCGAAATAGGAGCGACGTAATTGAACAAATGTGATAGAATTTCGCTGAATTCTTATATTAACCAAAATATAAAATGATCTAATCGGGTCTCTGATTGCCCTATCATAGATGTTTAAGAGTGCATTTTACTCGCCATTTCATGCGCTTTGAGATGCCGCTGAGCCCAATACGCTATCTGAAATAGGAGCGACGTAAAATGAACAAATGTGATAGGATTTCGCTAAATTCTTAAATTAACCATAATATAAAATGATCTAATCGGGTCTCTATGTGCCCAACCCTAGAAGCTTAATAGTGCATTTTACTCGCCATTTCCTGCGCTTTGAGATGCCGCTTAGCCCAATACGCTATCTGAAATAGACGTATATTGAACAAATGTGATAGAATTTCCCTGAAATATTATAGTGAACAAAATATAAAATGATCTATTCGGAACTCTGATTGCCCTATCATAGAAGTTTAGTAGTGCATTTTACTCGCCCTTGCACGCGCTTTAAGATGCCGCCTAGCGCAGTACGCTATCTGAAATAGGAGCGACGTTAGTTGAACAAATGTGATAGAATTACGCTGAATTCTTATATTAACCGTAATATAAAATGATCTATTCGGGTCTCTGTTCGCCCTACCCTATAAGTTTAATAGTGCATTTCACTCGCCATTCCATGCGCTTTGAGATGCCGCTTAGCCCAATACGCTATCTGAAATAGGAGCGACGTAAATTGAACAAATGTGATAGAATTTCGCTGGATTCTTATATTAACCAAAATATAAAATGATCTTATCGGGTCTCTGATTGCCCTACCCTAGAAGTTTAATAGTGCATTTTACTCGCCCTTTCGTGCGCTTTGAGATGCCGATTAGCCCAATACGCTATCTGAAATAGGAGCGACGTAAATTGAACAAATGTGATAGAATTTCGCTGGATTCTTATATTAACCAAAATAGAAAATGATCTAATCGGGTCTCTGATTGCCCTATCATAGAAGTTTAATAGTGCATTTTACACGCCATTCCACGCGCTTTAAGTTGCCGCCTAGCCCAGTACGCTATCTGAAATAGGAGCTACGTAAGTTGAACAACTGTCACAGAATTACGCTGAATTCTTATGTTAACCGTAATATAAAATGATCTAATCTGGTCTCTGTTTGCCTTATCCTAGAAGTGTAATAGTGCATTTTACACGCCATTTCATGCGCTTTGAGATGCCGCTTAGCCCAATACGCTATCTGAAATAGGAGCGACGTAAATTGAACAAGTGTGATAGAATTTCGCTGAATTCTTATATTAACCAAAATATAAAATGATCTAATCGGGTCTCTGATTGCCCTATAATAGAAGTTTAATAGTGCATTTTACTCGCCATTCCTCGCGCTTTAAGATGCCGCCTATCCGGGTACGCTATCTGAAATAGGAGCGACGTAAATTGAACAAATGTGATAGAATTTTTCTGTATTCTTAAATTAACCATAATATGAAATGACCTAATCGGGTCTCTGTTTGCCCTACCCTAGAAGTTTAATAGTGCATTTTACTCGCCATTTCTTGCGCTTTGAGATGCCGCTTAGCCCAATACGCTATCTGAAATATCAGCGACGTAAATTGAACAAATGTGAGAGAATTTCACTGAATTCTTAAATTAACCATAATATAAAATGATCTAATCGGGTCTCTGATTGCCCTACCCTAGAAGTTTAATAGTGCATTTTACTCACCATTCCACGCGCTTTAAGTTGCCGCCTAGCCCAGTACGCTATCTGAAATAGGAGCTACGTAAGTTGAACAAATGTGATAGAATTTCGCTGGATTCTTATATTAACCAAAATATAAAATGATCTAATCGGGTCTCTGATTGCCCTACCCTAGAAGTTTAATAGTGCATTTTACTCGCCATTCCACGCGCTGTGAGATGCCGCCTAGCCCAGTACGCTATCTGAAATAGGAGCGACGTAAGTTGAACAAATGTGATAGAATTACGCTGAATTCTTATATTAACCGTAATATAAAATGGTCTAATCGGATCTCCGTTTGCCTTATCCTAGAAGTTTATTAGTGCATTTTACTCGCCCTTTCGTGCGCTTTGAGATGCCGCTTAGCCCAATACGCTATCTGCAATAGGAGCGACGTAAATTGAACAAATGTGATAGAATTTCGCTGAATTCTTACCTTAACCTTCATGTAAAATGATCTAATCGGGTCTCTGATTGCCCTACCCTAGAAGTTTAATAGTGCATTTTACTCGCCCTTTCGTGCGCTTTGAGATGCCGCTTAGCCCAATTCGCTATCAGAAATAGGAGCGACGTAAATTGAACAAATTTGTTAGAATTTCGCTGAATTCTTATATTAACCGTAATATAAAATGATCTAATCGGGTCTCTGTTTGCCTTACCCTAGAAGTTCAATAGTGCATTTTACTCGCCATTTCATGCGCTTTGAGATGCCGCTTAGCCCAATATGCTATCTGATATAGGAGCGACGTAAATTGAACAAATGTGATAGAATTACGCTGAATTCTTATATTAACCAAAATATAAAATGATCTAATCGGGTCTCTGATTGCCCTATCATAGAAGATTAATAGTGCATTTTACTCGCCATTCCACGCGCTTTAAGATGCCGCCTAGCCCAGTATGCTATCTGAAATAGGAACGACGTAAATTGAACAAATGTGATAGAATTTTGCTGAATTCTTAAATTAACCATAATATAAAATGATCTAATCGGGTCTCTGATTGCCCTACCCTAGAAGTTTAATAGTGCATTTTACTCGGCATTTCATGCGCTTTGAGATGCCGCTTAGCCCAATACGCTATCTGAAATAGGAGCGACGTAAATTGAACAAATGTGATAGAATTTCGCTGGATTCTTATATTAACCAAAATATAAAATGATCTTATCGGGTCTCTGATTGCCCTAACCTAGAAGTTTAATAGTGCATTTTACTCGCCCTTTCGTGCGCTTTGAGATGCCGATTAGCCCAATACGCTATCTGAAATAGGAGCGACGTAAATTGAACAAATGTGATAGAATTTCGCTGGATTCTTATATTAACCAAAATAGAAAATGATCTAATCGGGTCTCTGATTGCCCTATCATAGAAGTTTAATAGTGCATTTTACACGCCATTCCACGCGCTTTAAGTTGCCGCCTAGCCCAGTACGCTATCTGAAATAGGAGCTACGTAAGTTGAACAAATGTCACAGAATTACGCTGAATTCTTATGTTAACCGTAATATAAAATGATCTAATCTGGTCTCTGTTTGCCTTATCCTAGAAGTGTAATAGTGCATTTTACACGCCATTTCATGCGCTTTGAGATGCCGCTTAGCCCAATACGCTATCTGAAATAGGAGCGACGTAAATTGAACAAATGTGATAGAATTTCGCTGAATTCTTATATTAACCAAAATATAAAATGATCTAATCGGGTCTCTGATTGCCCTATCATAGAAGTTTAATAGTGCATTTTACTCGCCATTCCTCGCGCTTTAAGATGCCGCCTATCCGGGTACGCTATCTGAAATAGGAGCGACGTAAATTGAACAAATGTGATAGAATTTTTCTTTATTCTTAAATTAACCATAATATGAAATGACCTAATCGGGTCTCTGTTTGCCCTACCCTAGAAGTTTAATAGTGCATTTTACTCGCCATTTCTTGTGCTTTGAGATGCCACTTAGCACAAGTCGCTATCTGAAATAGGAGCGATGTAAATTGAACAAATGTGATAGAATTTCGCTGAATTCTTATATTAACCTTAATGTAAAATGATCTAATCGGGTCTTTGTTCGCCCTACCCAAGAAGTTTAATAGTGCATTTCACTCGTCATTTCATGCGCTTTGCGATGCCGCTTAGCCCAATAAGCTATCTGAAATTGGAGCGACGTATATTGAACAAATGTGATAGAATTTCGCTGAATTCTTGTATTAACCAAAATATAAAATGATCTTATCGGGTCTCTGATTGCCCTATCATAGAAGTTTAATAGTGCATTTTACTCGCCATTCCACGCGCTTTAAGATGCCGCCTAGCCCAGTACGCTATCTGAAATAGGAGCTACGTAAGTTGAACGAATGTGTCAGAATTACGCTGATTTCTTATATTAACCAAAATATAAAATGATCTAATCCGGTCTCTGTTTGCCCTACCCTAGAAGTTGAATAGTGCATTGTACGAGCCATTTCTTGCGCTTTGAGATGCAGCTTAGCCCAATACGCTATCTGAAATAGGAGCGACGTAAATTGAACAAATGTGATAGAATTTCGCTGAATTCTTATTTTAACCTTAATGTAAAATGATCTAATCGGGACTTTGTTCGCCCTACCCTAGAAGTTTAATAGTGCATTTCACTCGTCATTTCATGCGCTTTGAGTTGCCGCTTAGCCCAATAAGCTATCTGAAATAGGAGCGACGTAAATTGAACAAATGTGATAGAACTTCGCTGAATTCTTATATTAACCGTAATATAAAATGATCTTATCGGGTCTCTGATTGCCCCACCCTAGAAGTTCAATAGTGCATTTTACTCGCCCTTTCGTGCGCTTTGAGATGCCGCTTAGCCCAATACGCTATCTGAAATAGGAGCGACGTAAATTGAACAAATGTGATAGAATTTCGCTGAATTCTTAAATTAACCATAATATGAAATGACCTAATCGGGTCTCTGTTTGCCCTACCCTAGAAGTTTAATAGAGCATTTTACTCGTCATTTCATGCGCTTTGAGATGCCGCCTAGCCCAGTACGCTATCTGAAATAGGAGCGACGTAAATTGAACAAATGTGATAGAATTTCGCTGAATTCTTATATTAACCAAAATATAAAATGATCTAATGGGGTCTCTGTTTGCCCTACCCTAGAAGTTTAATAGTGCATTTTACTCGCCCTTTCGTGCGCTTTGAGATGCCGCTTAGCCCAATACGCTATCTGAAATAGGAGCGACGTAAATTGAACAAATGTGATAGAATTTCGCTGAATTCTTATCTTAACCTTCATGTAAAATGATCTAATCGGGTCTCTGATTGCCCTACCCTAGAAGTTTAATAGTGCATTTTACTCGCCCTTTCGTGCGCTTTGAGATGCCGCTTAGCCCAATACGCTATCTGAAATAGGAGCGACGTAAATTGAACAAATGTGATAGAATTTCGCTGAATTCTTATTTTAACCTTAATGTAAAATGATCTAATCGGGTCTTTGTTCGCCCTACCCTAGAAGTTTAATAGTGCATTTCACTCGTCATTTCATGCGCTTTGAGATGCCGCTTAGCCCAATAGCTATCTGAAATAGCAGCGACGTAAATTGAACAAATGTGATAGAATTTCGCTGAATTCTTTTATTTACCATAATGTTAAATGATCTAATCGGGTCTCTCTTCGCCCTAGCGTAGAAGCTTAATAGTGCATTTTATTCGTCATTTCATGCGCTTTGAGATGCCGCTTAGCCCCATACGCTATCTGAAATAGGAGCGACGCAAATTGAACAAATGCGATAGAATATCGCTGAATTCTTATATTAACCATAATATAAAATGATGTAATCGGGTCTCTGTTCGCCCTACCCAAGAAGTTTAATAGTGCATTTCTCTCGTCATTTCATGCGCTTTGAGATGCCGCTTCGCCCAATAGCTATCTGAAATAGGAGCGACGTAAATTGAACAAATGTGATAGAATTTCCCTGAAATCTTATATTAACCGTAATATAAAATGATCTAATCGGGTCTCTGTTTGCATTACCCTAGAAGTTTAATAGTGCATTTTACTCGCCATTCCACGCGCTTTAGGATGCCGCCTATCAGAGTACGCTATCTGAAATAGGAGCGACGTCAGTTGAACAAATGTGATAGAATTTCGCTGAATTCTTATATTAACCAAAATATAAAATGATCTAATCGGGTCTCTGATTGCCCTACCCTAGAAGTTTAATAGTGCATTTTACTCGCCATTTCATGCGCTTTGAGATGCCGCTTAGCCCAATACGCTATCTGAAATAGGAGCATCGTAAATTAAACAAATGTGATAGAACTTCGCTGAATTCTTATATTAACCATAATATAAAATGATGTAATCGGGTCTCTGATTGCCCTACCCTAGAAGTTTAATAGTGCATTTTACTCACCATTCCACGCGCTTTAAGTTGCCGCCTAGCCCAGTACGCTATCTGAAATAGGAGCTACGTAAGTTGAACAAATGTCACAGAATTACGCTGAATTCTTATATTAACCGTAATATAAAATGATCTAATCCGGTCTCTGTTTGCCCTACCCTAGAAGTTGAATAGTGCATTGTACGAGCCATTTCTTGCGCTTTGAGATGCAGCTTAGCCCAATACGCTATCTGAAATAGGAGCGACGCAAATTGAACAAATGCGATAGAATATCGCTGAATTCTTATATTAACCATAATATAAAATGATGTAATCGGGTCTCTGTTCGCCCTACCCAAGAAGTTTAATAGTGCATTTCTCTCGTCATTTCATGCGCTTTGAGATGCCGCTTAGCCCAATAGCTATCTGAAATAGGAGCGACGTAAATTGAACAAATGTGATAGAATTTTGCTGAATTCTTAAATTAACCATAATATAAAATGATGTAATCTGGTCTCTGTTCGCCCTACCCAAGAAGTTTAATAGTGCATTTCTCTCGTCATTTCATGCGCTTTGAGGTGCCGCTTAGCCCAATAGCTATCTGAAATAGGAGCGACGTAAATTGAACAAATGTGATAGAATTTCCCTGAAATCTTATATTAAACAAAATATAAAATGATCTAAACGGGACTCTGATTGCCCTATCATAGAAGTTTAGTAGTGCATTTTACTCGCCCTTCCACGCGCTTTAAGATGCCGCCTAGCCCAGTACACTATCTGAAATAGGAGCGACGTATGTTGAACAAATTTGATAGAATTATGCTGAATTCTTATATTAACCGTAATATAAAATGATCTAATCGGGTCTCTGTTTGTATTACCATAGAAGTTTAATAGTGCATTTTACTCGCCATTTCATGCGCTTTGAGATGCCGCTTAGCCCAATACGGTATCTGTAATAGGATCGACGTAAATTGAACAAATGAGATAGAATTTCGCTGAATTCTTAAATTAACCATAATATAAAGTGATCTAAACTGGTCTCTGTTTGCCCCACCCTAGAAGTTTAATAGTGCATTTTACTCGCCATTTCTTGCGCTTTGAGATGCCGCTTAGCCCAATACGCTATCTGAAATATCAGCGACGTAAATTGAACAAATGTGAGAGAATTTCGCTGAATCCTTAAATTAACCATAATATAAAATGATCTAATGGGGTCTCTGTTTGCCCTACCCTAGAAGTTTAATAGTGCATTTTACTCGCCATTTCTTGCGCTTTGAGATGCCGCTTAGCACAAGTCGCTATCTGAAATAGGAGCGATGTAAATTGAACAAATGTGATAGAATTTCGCTGAATTCTTATATTAACCTTAATGTAAAATGATCTAATCGGGTCTTTGTTCGCCCTACCCAAGAAGTTTAATAGTGCATTTCACTCGTCATTTCATGCGCTTTGCGATGCCGCTTAGCCAAATAAGCTATCTGAAATTGGAGCGACGTAAATTGAACAAATGTGATAGAATTTCGCTGAATTCTTATATTAACCAAAATATAAAATGATCTAATCGGGTCTCTGATTGCCCTATCATAGAAGTTTAATAGTGCATTTTACTCGCCATTCCACGCGCTTTAAGATGCCGCCTAGCCCAGTACGCTATCTGAAATAGGAGCTACGTAAGTTGAACGTATGTGACAGAATTACGCTGATTTCTTATATTAACCGTAATATAAAATGATCTAATCGGGTCTCTGTTTGCCTTATCCTAGAAGTTTAATAGTGCATTTTACTCGCCATTTCATGCGCTTTGAGATGCCTCTTAGCCCAATACGCTATCTGAAATAGGAGCGACGTAAATTGAACAAATGTGATAGAATTTCGCTGAATTCTTATATTAACCAAAATATAAAATGATCTAATCCGGTCTCTGTTTGCCCTACCCTAGAAGTTTAATAGTGCATTTTACTCGTCATTTCATGCGCTTTGAGATGACGCTTAGCCCAATAAGCTGTCTGAAATAGGAGCGACGTAAATTGAACAAATGTGATAGAAGTTCCCTGAATACTTATATTAACCAAAATATGAAATGATCTTATCGGGTCTCTGATTGCCCTACCCTAGAAGTTTAATAGTGCATTTTACTCGCCCTTTCGTGCGCTGTGAGATGCCGCTTAGCCCAATGCGCTATCTGAAATAGGAGCGACGTAAATTGAACAAATGTGATAGAATTTCGCTGGATTCTTATATTAACCAAAATATAAAATGATCTAATCGGGTCTCTGATTGCCCTATCATAGAAGTTTAATAGTGCATTTTACTCGCCATTCCACGCGCTTTAAGTTGCCGCCTAGCCCAGTACGCTATCTGAAATAGGAGCTACGTAAGTTGAACAAATGTCACAGAATTACGCTGCATTCTTATGTTAACCGTAATATAAAATGATCTAATCGGGTCTCTGATTGCCCTACCCTAGAAGTTTAATAGTGCATTTTACTCACCATTCCACGCGCTTTAAGTTGCCGCCTAGCCCAGTACGCTATCTGAAATAGGAGCTACGTAAGTTGAACAAATGTCACAGAGTTACGCTGAATTCTTATATTAACCGTAATATAAAATGATCTAATCGGGTCTCTGTTTGCCTTATCCTAGAAGTTTAATAGTGCATTTTACTCGCCATTTCATGCGCTTTGAGATGCCGCTTAGCCCAATACGCTATCTGAAATAGGAGCGACGTAAATTGAACAAATGTCAGAGAATTACGCTGAATTCTTATATTAACCATAATATAAAATGATCTAATCGGGTCTCTGATTGCCCTACCCTAGAAGTTTAATAGTGCATTTTACTCACCATTCCACGCGCTTTAAGTTGCCCCCTAGCCCAGTACGCTATCTGAAATAGGAGCTACGTAAGTTGAACAAATGTCAGAGAATTACGCTGAATTCTTATATTAACCGTAATATAAAATGATCTAATCGGGTCTCTGTTTGCCTTATCCTAGAAGTTTAATAGTGCATTTTACTCGTCAATCCATGCGCTTTGCGATGCCGCTTAGCCCAATAAGCTATCTGAAATAGGAGCGACGTAAATTGAACAAATGTGATAGAATTTCGCTGAATTCTTATATTAACCTTAATGTAAAATGATCTAATCGTGTCTTTGTTCGCCCTACCCAAGAAGTTTAATAGTGCATTTCACTCGTCATTTCTTGCGCTTTGAGATGCCACTTAGCACAAGTCGCTATCTGAAATTGGAGCGACGTATATTGAACAAATGTGATAGAATTTCGCTGAATGCTTATATTAACCAAAATATAAAATGATCTAATCGGGTCTCTGATTGCCCTATCATAGAAGTTTAATAGTGCATTTTACTCGCCATTCCGCGTGCTTTAAGATGCCGCCTAGCCCAGTACGCTATCTGAAATAGGAGCCACGTAAGTTGAACGAATGTGGCACAATTACGCTGATTTCTTATATTAACCGTAATATAAAATGATCTAATCGGGTCTCTGTTTGCCTTATCCTAGAAGTTTAATAGTGCATTTTACTCGCCATTTCATGCGCTTTGAGATGCCTCTTAGCCCAATACGCTATCTGAAATAGGAGCGACGTAAATTGAACAAATGTGATAGAATTTCGCTGAATTCTTATATTAACCAAAATATAAAATGATCTAATCCGGTCTCTGTTTGCCCTACCCTAGAAGTTTAATAGTGCATTTTACGAGCCATTTCTTGCGCTTTGAGATGCAGCTTAGCCCAATACGCTATCTGAAATAGGAGCTACGTAAGTTGAACAAATGTCACAGAATTACGCTGAATTCTTATATTAACCGTAATATAAAATGATCTAATCGGGTCTCTGTTTGCCTTATCCTAGAAGTTTAATAGTGCATTTTACTCGTCAATCCATGCGCTTTGCGATGCCGCTTAGCCCAATAAGCTATCTGAAATTGGAGCGACGTATATTGAACAAATGTGATAGAATTTCGCTGAATTCTTATATTAACCAAAATATAAAATGATCTAATCGGGTCTCTGATTGCCCTATCATAGAAGTTTAAGAGTGCATTTTACTCGCCATTCCACGCGCTTTAAGTTGCCGCCTAGCCCAGTACGCTATCTGAAATAGGAGCTACGTAAGTTGAACAAATGTCACAGAATTACGCTGCATTCTTATGTTAACCGTAATATAAAATGATCTAATCAGGTCTCTGTTTGCCTTATCCTAGAAGTTTAAGAGTGCATTTTACTCGCCATTTCATGCGCTTTGAGATGCCGCTTAGCCCAATACGCTATCTGAAATAGGAGCGACGTAAATTGAACAAATCTGATAGAATTTCGCTGAATTCTTATATTAACCAAAATATAAAATGATCTAATCGGGTCTCTGATTGCCCTACCCTAGAAGTTTAATAGTGTATTTTACTCGCCATTTCATGCGCTTTGAGATGCCGCTTAGACCAATACGCTATCTGAAATAGGAGCGACGTAAATTAAACAAATGTGATAGAACTTCGCTGAATTCTTATATTAACCATAATATAAAATGATCTAATCGGGTCTCTGATTGCCCTACCCTAGAAGTTTAATAGTGCATTTTACTCACCATTCCACGCGCTTTAAGTTGCCGCCTAGCCCAGTATGCTATCTGAAATAGGAGCTACGTAAGTTGAACAAATGTCACAGAATTACGCTGAATTCTTATATTAACCGTAATATAAAATGATCTAATCGGGTCTCTGTTTGCCTTATCCTAGAAGTTTAATAGTGCATTTTACTCGTCAATCCATGCGCTTTGCGATGCCGCTTAGCCCAATAAGCTATCTGAAATAGGAGCGACGTAAATTGAACAAATGTGATAGAATTTCGCTGAATTCTTATATTAACCTTAATGTAAAATGATCTAATCGTGTCTTTGTTCGCCCTACCCAAGAAGTTTAATAGTGCATTTCACTCGTCATTTCTTGCGCTTTGAGATGCCACTTAGCACAAGTCGCTATCTGAAATTGGAGCGACGTATATTGAACAAATGTGATAGAATTTCGCTGAATTCTTATATTAACCAAAATATAAAATGATCTAATCGGGTCTCTGATTGCCCTATCATAGAAGTTTAATAGTGCATTTTACTCGCCATTCCACGTGCTTTAAGATGCCGCCTAGCCCAGTACGCTATCTGAAATAGGAGCCACGTAAGTTGAACGAATGTGGCACAATTACGCTGATTTCTTATATTAACCGTAATATAAAATGATCTAATCGGGTCTCTGTTTGCCTTATCCTAGAAGTTTAATAGTGCATTTTACTCGCCATTTCATGCGCTTTGAGATGCCTCTTAGCCCAATACGCTATCTGAAATAGGAGCGACGTAAATTGAACAAATGTGATAGAATTTCGCTGAATTCTTATATTAACCAAAATATAAAATGATCTAATCCGGTCTCTGTTTGCCCTACCCTAGAAGTTTAATAGTGCATTTTACGAGCCATTTCTTGCGCTTTGAGATGCAGCTTAGCCCAATACGCTATCTGAAATAGGAGCTACGTAAGTTGAACAAATGTCACAGAATTACGCTGAATTCTTATATTAACCGTAATATAAAATGATCTAATCGGGTCTCTGTTTGCCTTATCCTAGAAGTTTAATAGTGCATTTTACTCGTCAATCCATGCGCTTTGCGATGCCGCTTAGCCCAATAAGCTATCTGAAATTGGAGCGACGTATATTGAACAAATGTGATAGAATTTCGCTGAATTCTTATATTAACCAAAATATAAAATGATCTAATCGGGTCTCTGATTGCCCTATCATAGAAGTTTAAGAGTGCATTTTACTCGCCATTCCACGCGCTTTAAGTTGCCGCCTAGCCCAGTACGCTATCTGAAATAGGAGCTACGTAAGTTGAACAAATGTCACAGAATTACGCTGCATTCTTATGTTAACCGCAATATAAAATGATCTAATCAGGTCTCGGTTTGCCCTGCCCTAGAAGTTTAATCGTGCATTTTACTCGCCATTTCATGCGCTTTGAGATGCCGCTTAGCCCAATACGCTATCTGAAATAGGAGCGACGTAAATTGAACAAATCTGATAGAATTTCGCTGAATTCTTATATTAACCAAAATATAAAATGATCTAATCGGGTCTCTGATTGCCCTACCCTAGAAGTTTAATAGTGTATTTTACTCGCCATTTCATGCGCTTTGAGATGCCGCTTAGACCAATACGCTATCTGAAATAGGAGCGACGTAAATTAAACAAATGTGATAGAACTTCGCTGAATTCTTATATTAACCATAATATAAAATGATCTAATCGGGTCTCTGATTGCCCTACCCTAGAAGTTTAATAGTGCATTTTACTCACCATTCCACGCGCTTTAAGTTGCCGCCTAGCCCAGTACGCTATCTGAAATAGGAGCTACGTAAGTTGAACAAATGACACAGAATTACGCTGAATTCTTATATTAACCGTAATATAAAATGATCTAATCGGGTCTCTGTTTGCCTTATCCTAGAAGTTTAATAGTGCATTTTACTCGTCAATCCATGCGGTTTGCGATGCCGCTTAGCCCAATAAGCTATCTGAAATAGGAGCGACGTAAATTGAACAAATGTGATAGAATTTCGCTGAATTCTTATATTAACCAAAATATAAAATGATCTAATCGGGTCTCTGATTGCCCTATCATAGAAGTTTAACAGTGCATTTTACTCGCCATTCCACGCGCTTTAAGTTGCCGCCTAGCCCAGCACGCTATCTGAAATAGGAGCTACGTAAGTTGAACAAATGTCACAGAATTACGCTGAATTCTTATATTAACCGTAATATAAAATGATCTAATCGGGTCTCCGTTTGCCTTATCCTAGAAGTTTAATAGTGCATTTTACTCGCCATTTCATGCGCTTTGAGATGCCGCTTAGCCCAATACGCTATCTGAAATAGGAGCGACGTAAATTGAACAAATTTGATAGAATTTCGCTGAATTCTTATATTAAACAAAATATAAAATGATCTAATGGGGTCTCTGTTTGCCCTACCCTAGAAGT
This sequence comes from Macropis europaea, assembly GCA_916610135.2. Taxonomy (NCBI): domain Eukaryota; kingdom Metazoa; phylum Arthropoda; class Insecta; order Hymenoptera; family Melittidae; genus Macropis; species Macropis europaea. Next base: position 120,866 of record CAKAJE020002061.1, read on the forward strand.
TTAATAGTGCATTTTACTCGCCATTTCTTGCGCTTTGAGATGCCACTTAGCACAAGTCGCTATCTGAAATAGGAGCGATGTAAATTGAACAAATGTGATAGAATTTCGCTGAATTCTTATATTAACCTTAATGTAAAATGATCTAATCGGGTCTTTGTTCGCCCTACCCAAGAAGTTTAATAGTGCATTTCACTCGTCATTTCATGCGCTTTGCGATGCCGCTTAGCCCAATAAGCTATCTGAAATTGGAGCGACGTATATTGAACAAATGTGATAGAATTTCGCTGAATTCTTATATTAACCGTAATATAAAATGATCTAATCGGGTCTCTGTTTGCCTTATCCTAGAAGTTTAATAGTGCATTTTACTCGCCATTTCATGCGCTTTGAGATGCCTCTTAGCCCAATACGCTATCTGAAATAGGAGCGACGTAAATTGAACAAATGTGATAGAATTTCGCTGAATTCTTATATTAACCAAAATATAAAATGATCTAATCCGGTCTCTGTTTGCCCTACCCTAGAAGTTTAATAGTGCATTTTACGAGCCATTTCTTGCGCTTTGAGATGCAGCTTAGCCCAATACGCTATCTGAAATAGGAGCGACGTAAATTGAACAAATGTGATAGAATTTCGCTGAATTCTTATATTAACCAAAATATGAAATGATCTTATCGGGTCTCTGATTGCCCTACCCTAGAAGTTTAATAGTGCATTTTACTCGCCCTTTCGTGCGCTGTGAGATGCCGCTTAGCCCAATGCGCTATCTGAAATAGGAGCGACGTAAATTGAACAAATGTGATAGAATTTCGCTGGATTCTTATATTAACCAAAATATAAAATGATCTAATCGGGTCTCTGATTGCCCTATCATAGAAGTTTAATAGTGCATTTTACTCGCCATTCCACGCGCTTTAAGTTGCCGCCTAGCCCAGTACGCTATCTGAAATAGGAGCTACGTAAGTTGAACAAATGTCACAGAATTACGCTGCATTCTTACGTTAACCGTAATAGAAAATGATCTAATCGGGTCTCTGTTTGCCTTATCCTAGAAGTTTAAGAGTGCATTTTACTCGCCATTTCATGCGCTTTGAGATGCCGCTTAGCCCAATACGCTATCTGAAATAGGAGCGACGTAAATTAAACAAATGTGATAGAACTTCGCTGAATTCTTATATTAACCATAATATAAAATGATCTAATCGGGTCTCTGATTGCCCTACCCTAGAAGTTTAATAGTGCATTTTACTCACCATTCCACGCGCTTCAAGTTGCCCCCTAGCCCAGTACGCTATCTGAAATAGGAGCTACGTAAGTTGAACAAATGTCAGAGAATTACGCTGAATTCTTATATTAACCGTAATATAAAATGATCTAATCGGGTCTCTGTTTGCCTTATCCTAGAAGTTTAATAGTGCATTTTACTCGTCAATCCATGCGCTTTGCGATGCCGCTTAGCCCAATAAGCTATCTGAAATAGGAGCGACGTAAATTGAACAAATGTGATAGAATTTCGCTGAATTCTTATATTAACCAAAATATAAAATGATCTAATCGGGTCTCTGATTGCCCTATCATAGAAGTTTAACAGTGCATTTTACTCGCCATTCCACGCGCTTTAAGTTGCCGCCTAGCCCAGCACGCTATCTGAAATAGGAGCTACGTAAGTTGAACAAATGTCACAGAATTACGCTGAATTCTTATATTAACCGTAATATAAATTGATATAATCGGGTCGCCGTTTGCCTTATCCTAGAAGTTTAATAGTGCATTTTACTCGCCATTTCATGCGCTCTGAGATGCCGCTTAGCCCAATACGCTATCTGAAATAGGAGCGACGTAAATTGAACAAATGTGATAGAATTTCGCTGAATTCTTATATTAACCAAAATATAAAATGATCTAATGGGGTCTCTGTTTGCCCTACCCTAGAAGTTTAATAGTGCATTTTACTCGCCATTTCTTGCGCTTTGAGATGCCACTTAGCACAAGTCGCTATCTGAAATAGGAGCGATGTAAATTGAACAAATGTGATAGAATTTCGCTGAATTCTTATATTAACCTTAATGTAAAATGATCTAATCGGGTCTTTGTTCGCCCTACCCAAGAAGTTTAATAGTGCATTTCACTCGTCAATTTCTTGCGCTTTGAGATGCCACTTAGCACAAGTCGCTATCTGAAATTGGAGCGACGTATATTGAACAAATGTGATAGAATTTCGCTGAATTCTTATATTAACCAAAATATAAAATGATCTAATCGGGTCTCTGATTGCCCTATCATAGAAGTTTAATAGTGCATTTTACTCGCCATTCCACGCGCTTTAAGATGCCGCCTAGCCCAGTACGCTATCTGAAATAGGAGCCACGTAAGTTGAACGAATGTGGCACAATTACGCTGATTTCTTATATTAACAGTAATATAAAATGATCTAATCGGGTCTCTGTTTGCCTTATCCTAGAAGTTTAATAGTGCATTTTACTCGCCATTTCATGCGCTTTGAGATGCCTCTTAGCACAATACGCTATCTGAAATAGGAGTGACGTAAATTGAACAAATGTGATAGAATTTCGCTGAATTCTTATATTAACCAAAATATAAAATGATCTAATCCGGTCTCTGTTTGCCCTACCCTAGAAGTTTAATAGTGCATTTTACGAGCCATTTCTTGCGCTTTGAGATGCAGCTTAGCCCAATACGCTATCTGAAATAGGAGCGACGTAAATTGAACAAATGTGATAGAATTTCGCTGAATTCTTATATTAACCAAAATATGAAATGATCTTATCGGGTCTCTGATTGCCCTACCCTAGAAGTTTAATAGTGCATTTTACTCGCCCTTTCGTGCGCTGTGAGATGCCGCTTAGCCCAATACGCTATCTGAAATAGGAGCGACGTAAATTGAACAAATGTGATAGAATTTCGCTGGATTCTTATATTAACCAAAATATAAAATGATCTAATCGGGTCTCTGATTGCCCTATCATAGAAGTTTAATAGTGCATTTTACTCGCCATTCCACGCGCTTTAAGTTGCCGCCTAGCCCAGTACGCTATCTGAAATAGGAGCTACGTAAGTTGAACAAATGTCACAGAATTACGCTGCATTCTTATGTTAACCGTAATATAAAATGATCTAATCGGGTCTCTGTTTGCCTTATCCTACAAGTTTAAGAGTGCATTTTACTCGCCATTTCATGCGCTTTGAGATGCCGCTTAGCCCAATACGCTATCTGAAATAGGAGCGACGTAAATTAAACAAATGTGATAGAACTTCGCTGAATTCTTATATTAACCATAATATAAAATGATCTAATCGGGTCTCTGATTGCCCTACCCTAGAAGTTTAATAGTGCATTTTACTCACCATTCCACGCGCTTTAAGTTGCCGCCTAGCCCAGTACGCTATCTGAAATAGGAGCTACGTAAGTTGAACAAATGTCACAGAATTACGCTGAATTCTTATATTAACCGTAATATAAAATGATCTAATCGGGTCTCTGTTTGCCTTATCCTAGAAGTTTAATAGTGCATTTTACTCGTCAATCCATGCGCTTTGCGATGCCGCTTAGCCCAATAAGCTATCTGAAATAGGAGCGACGTAAATTGAACAAATGTGATAGAATTTCGCTGAATTCTTATATTAACCAAAATATAAAATGATCTAATCGGGTCTCTGATTGCCTTATCATAGAAGTTTAACAGTGCATTTTACTCGCCATTCCACGCGCTTTAAGTTGCCGCCTAGCCCAGCACGCTATCTGAAATAGGAGCTACGTAAGTTGAACAAATGTCACAGAATTACGCTGAATTCTTATATTAACCGTAATATAAAATGATCTAATCGGGTCTCCGTTTGCCTTATCCTAGAAGTTTAATAGTGCATTTTACTCGCCATTTCATGCGCTTTGAGATGCCGCTTAGCCCAATACGCTATCTGAAATAGGAGCGACGTAAATTGAACAAATGTGATAGAATTTCGCTGAATTCTTATATTAACCAAAATATAAAATGATCTAATGGGGTCTCTGTTTGCCCTACCCTAGAAGTTTAATAGTGCATTTTACTCGCCATTTCTTGCGCTTTGAGATGCCACTTAGCACAAGTCGCTATCTGAAATAGGAGCGATGTAAATTGAACAAATGTGATAGAATTTCGCTGAATTCTTATATTAACCTTAATGTAAAATGATCTAATCGGGTCTTTGTTCGCCCTACCCAAGAAGTTTAATAGTGCATTTCCCTCGTCATTTCATGCGCTTTGCGATGCCGCTTAGCCCAATAAGCTATCTGAAATTGGAGCGACGTATATTGAACAAATGTGATAGAATTTCGCTGAATTCTTATATTAACCAAAATATAAAATGATCTAATCGGGTCTCTGATTGCCCTATCATAGAAGTTTAATAGTGCATTTTACTCGCCATTCCACGCGCTTTAAGATGCCGCCTAGCCCAGTACGCTATCTGAAATAGGAGCTACGTAAGTTGAACGAATGTGGCACAATTACGCTGATTTCTTATATTAACCGTAATATAAAATGATCTGATCGGGTCTCTGTTTGCCTTATCCTAGAAGTTTAATAGTGCATTTTACTCGCCATTTCATGCGTTTTGTGATGCCTCTTAGCCCAATACGCTATCTGAAATAGGAGCGACGTAAATTGAACAAATGTGATAGAATTTCGCTGAATTCTTATATTAACCAAAATATAAAATGATCTAATCCGGTCTCTGTTTGCCCTACCCTAGAAGTTTAATAGTGCATTTTACGAGCCATTTCTTGCGCTTTGAGATGCAGCTTAGCCCAATACGCTATCTGAAATAGGAGCGACGTAAATTGAACAAATGTGATAGAATTTCGCTGAATTCTTATATTAACCAAAATATGAAATGATCTTATCGGGTCTCTGATTGCCCTACCCTAGAAGTTTAATAGTGCATTTTACTCGCCATTCCACGCGCTTTAAGTTGCCGCCTAGCCCAGTACGCTATCTGAAATAGGAGCTACGTAAGTTGAACAAATGTCACAGAATTACGCTGCATTCTTATGTTAACCGTAATATAAAATGATCTAATCGGGTCTCTGTTTGCCTTATCCTAGAAGTTTAAGAGTGCATTTTACTCGCCATTTCATGCGCTTTGAGATGCCGCTTAGCCCAATACGCTATCTGAAATAGGAGCGACGTAAATTAAACAAATGTGATAGAACTTCGCTGAATTCTTATATTAACCATAATATAAAATGATCTAATCGGGTCTCTGATTGCCCTACCCTAGAAGTTTAATAGTGCATTTTACTCACCATTCCACGCGCTTTAAGTTGCCGCCTAGCCCAGTACGCTATCTGAAATAGGAGCTACGTAAGTTGAACAAATGTCACAGAATTACGCTGAATTCTTATATTAACCGTAATATGAAATGATCTAATCGGGTCTCTGTTTGCCTTATCCTAGAAGTTTAATAGTGCATTTTACTCGTCAATCCATGCGCTTTGCGATGCCGCTTAGCCCAATAAGCTATCTGAAATAGGAGCGACGTAAATTGAACAAATGTGATAGAATTTCGCTGAATTCTTATATTAACCAAAATATAAAATGATCTAATCGGGTCTCTGATTGCCTTATCATAGAAGTTTAACAGTGCATTTTACTCGCCATTCCACGCGCTTTAAGTTGCCGCCTAGCCCAGCACGCTATCTGAAATAGGAGCTACGTAAGTTGAACAAATGTCACAGAATTACGCTGAATTCTTATATTAACCGTAATATAAAATGATCTAATCGGTTCTCCGTTTGCCTTATCCTAGAAGTTTAATAGTGCATTTTACTCGCCATTTCATGCGCTTTGAGATGCCGCTTAGCCCAATACGCTATCTGAAATAGGAGCGACGTAAATTGAACAAATGTGATAGAATTTCGCTGAATTCTTATATTAACCAAAATATAAAATGATCTAATGGGGTCTCTGTTTGCCCTACCCTAGAAGTTTAATAGTGCATTTTACTCGCCATTTCTTGCGCTTTGAGATGCCACTTAGCACAAGTCGCTATCTGAAATAGGAGCGATGTAAATTGAACAAATGTGATAGAATTTCGCTGAATTCTTATATTAACCTTAATGTAAAATGATCTAATCGGGTCTTTGTTCGCCCTACCCAAGAAGTTTAATAGTGCATTTCCCTCGTCATTTCATGCGCTTTGCGATGCCGCTCAGCCCAATAAGCTATCTGAAATTGGAGCGACGTATATTGAACAAATGTGATAGAATTTCGCTGAATTCTTATATTAACCAAAATATAAAATGATCTAATCGGGTCTCTGATTGCCCTATCATAGAAGTTTAATAGTGCATTTTACTCGCCATTCCACGCGCTTTAAGATGCCGCCTAGCCCAGTACGCTATCTGAAATAGGAGCTACGTAAGTTGAACGAATGTGGCACAATTACGCTGATTTCTTATATTAACCGTAATATAAAATGATCTAATCGGGTCTCTGTTTGCCTTATCCTAGAAGTTTAATAGTGCATTTTACTCGCCATTTCATACGCTTTGTGATGCCTCTTAGCCCAATACGCTATCTGAAATAGGAGCGACGTAAATTGAACAAATGTGATAGAATTTCGCTGAATTCTTATATTAACCAAAATATAAAATGATCTAATCCGGTCTCTGTTTGCCCTACCCTAGAAGTTTAATAGTGCATTTTACGAGACATTTCTTGCGCTTTGAGATGCAGCTTAGCCCAATACGCTATCTGAAATAGGAGCGACGTAAATTGAACAAATGTGATAGAATTTCGCTGAATTCTTATATTAACCAAAATATGAAATGATCTTATCGGGTCTCTGATTGCCCTACCCTAGAAGTTTAATAGTGCATTTTACTCGCCCTTTCGTGCGCTGTGAGATGCCGCTTAGCCCAATACGCTATCTGAAATAGGAGCGACGTAAATTGAACAAATGTGATAGAATTTCGCTGGATTCTTATATTAACCAAAATATAAAATGATCTAATCGGGTCTCTGATTGCCCTATCATAGAAGTTTAATAGTGCATTTTACTCGCCATTCCACGCGCTTTAAGTTGCCGCCTAGCCCAGTACGCTATCTGAAATAGGAGCTACGTAAGTTGAACAAATGTCACAGAATTACGCTGCATTCTTATGTTAACCGTAATATAAAATGATCTAATCGGGTCTCTGTTTGCCTTATCCTAGAAGTTTAAGAGTGCATTTTACTCGCCATTTCATGCGCTTTGAGATGCCGCTTAGCCCAATACGCTATCTGAAATAGGAGCGACGTAAATTAAACAAATGTGATAGAACTTCGCTGAATTCTTATATTAACCATAATATAAAATGATCTAATCGGGTCTCTGATTGCCCTACCCTAGAAGTTTAATAGTGCATTTTACTCACCATTCCACGCGCTTTAAGTTGCCGCCTAGCCCAGTACGCTATCTGAAATAGGAGCTACGTAAGTTGAACAAATGTCACAGAATTACGCTGAATTCTTATATTAACCGTAATATAAAATGATCTAATCGGGTCTCCGTTTGCCTTATCCTAGAAGTTTAATAGTGCATTTTACTCGCCATTTCTTGCGCTTTGAGATGCCACTTAGCACAAGTCGCTATCTGAAATAGGAGCGATGTAAATTGAACAAATGTGATAGAATTTCGCTGAATTCTTATATTAACCTTAATGTAAAATGATCTAATCGGGTCTTTGTTCGCCCTACCCAAGAAGTTTAATAGTGCATTTCACTCGTCATTTCATGCGCTTTGCGATGCCGCTTAGCCCAATAAGCTATCTGAAATTGGAGCGACGTATATTGAACAAATGTGATAGAATTTCGCTGAATTCTTATATTAACCAAAATATAAAATGATCTAATCGTGTCTCTGATTGCCCTATCATAGAAGTTTAATAGTGCATTTTACTCGCCATTCCACGCGCTTTAAGTTGCCGCCTAGCCCAGTACGCTATCTGAAATAGGAGCTACGTAAGTTGAACAAATGTCACAGAATTACGCTGCATTCTTATGTTAACCGTAATATAAAATGATCTAATCGGGTCTCTGATTGCCCTACCCTAGAAGTTTAATAGTGTATTTTACTCGCCATTTCATGCGCTTTGAGATGCCGCTTAGACCAATACGCTATCTGAAATAGGAGCGACGTAAATTAAACAAATGTGATAGAACTTCGCTGAATTCTTATATTAACCATAATATAAAATGATCTAATCGGGTCTCTGATTGCCCTACCCTCGAAGTTTAATAGTGCATTTTACTCACCATTCCACGCGCTTTAAGTTGCCGCCTAGCCCAGTTCGCTATCTGAAATAGGAGCTACGTAAGTTGAACAAATGTCACAGAATTACGCTGAATTCTTATATTAACCGTAATATAAAATGATCTAATCGGGTCTCTGTTTGCCTTATCCTAGAAGTTTAATAGTGCATTTTACTCGTCAATTCATGCGCTTTGCGATGCCGCTTAGCCCAATAAGCTATCTGAAATAGGAGCGACGTAAATTGAAGAAATGTGGTAGAATTTCGCTGAATTCTTATATTAACCAAAATATAAAATGATCTGATCGGGTCTCTGATTGCCCTATCATAGAAGTTTAACAGTGCATTTTACTCGCCATTCCACGCGCTTTAAGTTGCCGCCTAGCCCAGCACGCTATCTGAAATAGGAGCTACGTAAGTTGAACAAATGTCACAGAATTACGCTGAATTCTTATATTAACCGTAATATAAAATGATCTAATCGGGTCTCTGTTTGCCTTATCCTAGAAGTTTAATAGTGCATTTTACTCGCCATTTCATGCGCTTTGAGATGCCGCTTAGCCCAGTACACTATCTGAAATAGGAGCGACGTAAATTGAAAAAATGTGATAGAATTTCCCTGAAATGTTATAGTAAACAAAATATAAAATGATCTATTCGTAACTCTGATTGCCCTATCATAGAAGTTTAGAAGTGCATTTTACTCGCCCTTCCACGCGCTTTAAGATGCCGCCTAGCGCAGTACGCTATCTGAAATAGGAGCGACGTTAGTTGAACAAATGTGATAGAATCACGCTGAATTCTTATATTAACCGTAATATAAAATGATCTATTCGGGTGTCTGTTCGCCCTACCCTAGAAGTTTAATAGTGCATTTCACTCGCCATTCCATGCGCTTTGAGATGCCGCTTAGCCCAATACGCTATCTGAAATAGGAGCGACGTAAATTGAACAAATGTGATAGAATTTCGCTGAATTCTTATATTAACCAAAATATGAAATGATCTTATCGGGTCTCTGATTGCCCTACCCTAGAAGTTTAATAGTGCATTTTACTCGCCCTTTCGTGCGCTGTGAGATGCCGCTTAGCCCAATACGCTATCTGAAATAGGAGCGACGTAAATTGAACAAATCTGATAGAATTTCGCTGGATTCTTATATTAACCAAAATATAAAATGATCTAATCGGGTCTCTGATTGCCCTATCATAGAAGTTTAATAGTGCATTTTACTCGCCATTCCACGCGCTTTAAGTTGCCGCCTAGCCCAGTACGCTATCTGAAATAGGAGCTACGTAAGTTGAACAAATGTCACAGAATTACGCTGAATTCTTATGTTAACCGTAATATAAAATGATCTAATCGGGTCTCTGTTTGCCTTATCCTAGAAGTTTAATAGTGCATTTTACTCGCCATTTCATGGGCTTTGAGATGCCGCTTAGCCCAATACGCTATCTGAAATAGGAGCGACGTAAATTGAACAAATGTGATAGAATTTCGCTGAATTCTTATATTAACCAAAATATAAAATGATCTAATCCGGTCTCTGTTTGCCCTACCCTAGAAGTTTAATAGTGCATTTTACGAGCCATTTCTTGCGCTTTGAGATGCAGCTTAGCCCAATACGCTATCTGAAATAGGAGCGACGTAAATTGAACAAATGTGATAGAATTTCGCTGAATTCTTATATTAACCAAAATATGAATTGATCTTATCGGGTCTCTGATTGCCCTACCCTAGAAGTTTAATAGTGCATTTTACTCGCCCTTTCGTGCGCTGTGAGATGCCGCTTAGCCCAATACGCTATCTGAAATAGGAGCGACGTAAATTGAACAAATGTGATAGAATTTCGCTGGATTCTTATATTAACCAAAATATAAAATGATCTAATCGGGTCTCTGATTGCCCTATCGTAGAAGTTTAATAGTGCATTTTACTCGCCATTCCACGCGCTTTAAGTTGCCGCCTAGCCCAGTACGCTATCTGAAATAGGAGCTACGTAAGTTGAACAAATGTCACAGAATTACGCTGCATTCTTATGTTAACCGTAATATAAAATGATCTAATCGGGTCTCTGTTTGCCTTATCCTAGAAGTTTAAGAGTGCATTTTACTCGCCATTTCATGCGCTTTGAGATGCCGCTTAGCCCAATACGCTATCTGAAATAGGAGCGACGTAAATTAAACAAATGTGATAGAACTTCGCTGAATTCTTATATTAACCATAATATAAAATGATCTAATCGGGTCTCTGATTGCCCTACCCTAGAAGTTTAATAGTGCATTTTACTCACCATTCCACGCGCTTTAAGTTGCCGCCTAGCCCAGTACGCTATCTGAAATAGGAGCTACGTAAGTTGAACAAATGTCACAGAATTACGCTGAATTCTTATATTAACCGTAATATAAAATGATCTAATCGGGTCTCTGTTTGCCTTATCCTAGAAGTTTAATAGTGCATTTTACTCGTCAATCCATGCGCTTTGCGATGCCGCTTAGCCCAATAAGCTATCTGAAATTGGAGCGACGTATATTGAACAAATGTGATAGAATTTCGCTGAATTCTTATATTAACCAAAATATAAAATGATCTAATCGGGTCTCTGATTGCCCTATCATAGAAGTTTAATAGTGCATTTTACTCGCCATTCCACGCGCTTTAAGATGCCGCCTAGCCCAGTACGCTATCTGAAATAGGAGCTACGTAAGTTGAACGAATGTGACAGAATTACGCTGATTTCTTATATTAACCGTAATATAAAATGATCTAATCGGGTCTCTGTTTGCCTTATCCTAGAAGTTTAATAGTGCATTTTACTCGCCATTTCATGCGCTTTGAGATGCCTCTTAGCCCAATACGCTATCTGAAATAGGAGCGACGTAAATTGAACAAATGTGATAGAATTTCGCTGAATTCTTATATTAACCAAAATATGAAATGATCTTATCGGGTCTCTGATTGCCCTACCCTAGAAGTTTAATAGTGCATTTTACTCGCCCTTTCGTGCGCTGTGAGATGCCGCTTAGCCCAATACGCTATCTGAAATAGGAGCGACGTAAATTGAACAAATGTGATAGAATTTCGCGGGATTCTTATATTAACCAAAATATAAAATGATCTAATCGGGTCTCTGATTGCCCTATCATAGAAGTTTAAGAGTGCATTTTACTCGCCATTCCACGCGCTTTAAGTTGCCGCCTAGCCCAGTACGCTATCTGAAATAGGAGCTACGTAAGTTGAACAAATGTCACAGAATTACGCTGCATTCTTATGTTAACCGTAATATAAAATGATCTAATCAGGTCTCTGTTTGCCTTATCCAAGAAGTTTAAGAGTGCATTTTACTCGCCATTTCATGCGCTTTGAGATGCCGCTTAGCCCAATACGCTATCTGAAATAGGAGCGACGTAAATTGAACAAATCTGATAGAATTTCGCTGAATTCTTATATTAACCAAAATATAAAATGATCTAATCGGGTCTCTGATTGCCCTACCCTAGAAGTTTAATAGTGTATTTTACTCGCCATTTCATGCGCTTTGAGATGCCGCTTAGACCAATACGCTATCTGAAATAGGAGCGACGTAAATTAAACAAATGTGATAGAACTTCGCTGAATTCTTATATTAACCATAATATAAAATGATCTAATCGGGTCTCTGATTGCCCTACCCTAGAAGTTTAATAGTGCATTTTACTCACCATTCCACGCGCTTTAAGTTGCCGCCTAGCCCAGTTCGCTATCTGAAATAGGAGCTACGTAAGTTGAACAAATGTCACAGAATTACGCTGAATTCTTATATTAACCGTAATATAAGATGATCTAATCGGGTCTCTGTTTGCCTTATCCTAGAAGTTTAATAGTGCATTTTACTCGCCATTTCATGCGCTTTGAGATGCCGCTTAGCCCAGTACACTATCTGAAATAGGAGCGACGTAAATTGAAAAAATGTGATAGAATTTCCCTGAAATGTTATAGTAAACAAAATATAAAATGATCTATTCGTAACTCTGATTGCCCTATCATAGAAGTTTAGAAGTGCATTTTACTCGCCCTTCCACGCGCTTTAAGATGCCGCCTAGCGCAGTACGCTATCTGAAATAGGAGCGACGTTAGTTGAACAAATGTGATAGAATTACGCTGAATTCTTATATTAACCGTAATATAAAATGATCTATTCGGGTGTCTGTTCGCCCTACCCTAGAAGTTTAATAGTGCATTTCACTCGCCATTCCATGCGCTTTGAGATGCCGCTTAGCCCAATACGCTATCTGAAATAGGAGCGACGTAAATTGAACAAATGTGATAGAATTTCGCTGAATTCTTATATTAACCAAAATATGAAATGATCTTATCGGGTCTCTGATTGCCCTACCCTAGAAGTTTAATAGTGCATTTTACTCGCCCTTTCGTGCGCTGTGAGATGCCGCTTAGCCCAATACGCTATCTGAAATAGGAGCGACGTAAATTGAACAAATCTGATAGAATTTCGCTGGATTCTTATATTAACCAAAATATGAAATGATCTTATCGGGTCTCTGATTGCCCTACCCTAGAAGTTTAATAGTGCATTTTACTCGCCCTTTCGTGCGCTGTGAGATGCCGCTTAGCCCAATACGCTATCTGAAATAGGAGCGACGTAAATTGAACAAATGTGATAGAATTTCGCTGAATTCTTATATTAACAACAATATAAAATGATCTGATCGGGTCTCTGATTGCCCTATCATAGAAGTTTAACAGTGCATTTTACTCGCCATTCCACGCGCTTTAAGTTGCCGCCTAGCCCAGCACGCTATCTGAAATAGGAGCTACGTAAGTTGAACAAATGTCACAGAATTACGCTGAATTCTTATATTAACCGTAATATAAAATGATCTAATCGGGTCTCTGATTGCCCTACCCTAGAAGTTTAATAGTGCATTTTACTCGCCATTTCATGCGCTTTGAGATGCCGCTTAGCCCAGTACACTATCTGAAATAGGAGCGACGTAAATTGAAAAAATGTGATAGAATTTCCCTGAAATGTTATAGTAAACAAAATATAAAATGATTTATTCGTAACTCTGATTGCCCTATCATAGAAGTTTTGAAGTGCATTTTACTCGCCCTTCCATGCGCTTTAAGATGCCGCCTAGCCCAGTACGCTATCTGAAATAGGAGCGACGTTAGTTGAACAAATGTGATAGAATTACGCTGAATTCTTATATTAACCGTAATATAAAATGATCTATTCGGGTGTCTGTTCGCCCTACCCTAGAAGTTTAATAGTGCATTTCACTCGCCATTCCATGCGCTTTGAGATGCCGCTTAGCCCAATACGCTATCTGAAATAGGAGCGACGTAAATTGAACAAATGTGATAGAATTTCGCTGAATTCTTATATTAACCAACATATGAAATGATCTTATCGGGTCTCTGATTGCCCTACCCTAGAAGTTTAATGGTGCATTTTACTCGCCCTTTCGTGCGCTGTGAGATGCCGCTTAGCCCAATACGCTATCTGAAATAGGAGCGACGTAAATTGAACAAATGTGATAGAATTTCGCTGGATTCTTATATTAACAAAAATATAAAATGATCTAATCGGGTCTCTGATTGCCCTATCATAGAAGTTTAATAGTGCATTTTACTCGCCATTCCACGCGCTTTAAGTTGCCGCCTAGCCCACTACGCTATCTGAAATAGGAGCTACGTAAGTTGAACAAATGTCACAGAATTACGCTGAATTCTTATGTTAACCGTAATATAAAATGATCTAATCGGGTCTCTGTTCGCCCTACCCTAGAAGTTTAATAGTGCATTTCACTCGCCATTCCATGCGCTTTGAGATGCCGCTTAGCCCAATACGCTATCTGAAATAGGAGCGACGTAAATTGAACAAATGTGATAGAATTTCGCTGAATTCTTATATTAACCAACATATGAAATGATCTTATCGGGTCTCTGATTGCCCTACCCTAGAAGTTTAATAGTGCATTTTACTCGCCCTTTCGTGCGCTGTGAGATGCCGCTTAGCCCAATACGCTATCTGAAATAGGAGCGACGTAAATTGAACAAATGTGATAGAACTTCGCTGAATTCTTATATTAACCATAATATAAAATGATCTAATCGGGTCTCTGATTGCCCTACCCTAGAAGTTTAATAGTGCATTTTACTCACCATTCCACGCGCTTTAAGTTGCCGCCTAGCACAGTACGCTATCTGAAATAGGAGCGACGTAAATTGAACAAATGTGATAGAATTTCGCTGAATTCTTATATTAACCAAAAATGAAATGATCTTATCGGGTCTCTGATTGCCCTACCCTAGAAGTTTAATAGTGCATTTTACTCGCCCTTTCGTGCGCTGTGAGATGCCGCTTAGCCCAATACGCTATCTGAAATAGGAGCGACGTAAATTGAACAAATGTGATAGAATTTCGCTGGATTCTTATATTAACCGAAATATAAAATGATCTAATCGGGTCTCTGATTGCCCTATCATAGAAGTTTAATCGTGCATTTTACTCGCCATTCCACGCGCATTAAGTTGCCGCCTAGCCCAGTACTCTATCTGAAATAGGAGCTACGTAAGTTGAACAAATGTCACAGAATTACGCTGCATTCTTATGTTAACCGTAATATAAAATGATCTAATCGGGTCTCTGTTTGCCTTATCCTAGCACTTTAAGAGTGCATTTTACTCGCCTTTTCATGCGCTTTGAGATGCCGCTTAGCCCAATACGCTATCTGAAATAGGAGCGACGTAAATTGAACAAATGTGATAGAATTTCGCTGAATTCTTACATTAACCAAAATATAAAATGATCTAATCGGGTCTCTGATTGCCCTACCCTAGAAGTTTAATAGTGCATTTTGCTCGCCATTTCATGCGCTTTGAGATGCCGCTTAGCCCAATACGCTATCTGAAATAGGAGCGACGTAAATTGAACAAATGTGATAGAATTTCGCTGAATTCTTATATTAACCAAAATGTAAAATGATCTAATCGGGTCTCTGATTGCCCTACCCTAGAAGTTTAATAGTGCATTTTACTCGCCATTTCATGCGCTTTGAGATGCCGCTTAGACCAATACGATATCTGAAATAGGAGCGACGTAAATTAAACAAATGTGATAGAACTTCGCTGAATTCTTATATTAACCATAATATAAAATGATCTAATCGGGTCTCTGATTGCCCTACCCTAGAAGTTTAATAGTGCATTTTACTCACCATTCCACGCGCTTTAAGTTGCCGCCCAGACCAGTACGCTATCTGAAATAGGAGCTACGTAAGTTGAACAAATGTCACAGAATTACGCTGAATTCTTAAATTAACCGTAATATAAAATGATCTAATCGGGTCTCTGTTTGCCTTATCCTAGAAGTTTAATAGTGCATTTTACTCGTCAATTCATGCGCTTTGCGATGCCGCTTAGCCCAATAAGCTATCTGAAATAGGAGTGACGTAAATTGAACAAATGTGATAGAATTTCGCTGAATTCTTATATTAACCAAAATATAAAATGATCTAATCGGGTCTCTGATTGCCCTATCATAGAAGTTTAACAGTGCATTTTACTCGCCATTCCACGCGGTTTAAGTTGCCGCGTAGCCCAGCACGCTATCTGAAATAGGAGCTACGTGAGTTGAACAAATGTCACAGAATTACGCTGAATTCTTATGTTAACCGTAATATAAAATGACCTAAGCGGGTCTCTGTTTGCCTTATCCTAGAAGTTTAATAGTGCATTTTACTCGCCATTTCATGCGCGTTGAGATGCCGCTTAGCCCAATAGCTATCTGAAATAGGAGCGACGTAAATTGAACAAATGTGATAGAATTTCCCTGAAATTTTATATTAACCGTAATATAAAATGATCTAATCGGGTCTCTGTTTGCATTACCCTCGAAGTTTAATAGTGCATTCTACTTGTCATTCCATGCGCTTTGAGATGCCGCTTAGCCCAATACGCTATCTGAAATAGGAGCGATGTAAATTGAACAAATGTGATAGAATTTTGCTGAATTCTTAAATTAACCATAATATAAAATGATGTAATCGGGTCTCTGTTCGCCCTACCCAAGAAGTTTAATAGTGCATTTCTCTCGTCATTTCATGCGCTTTGAGATGCCGCTTAGCCCAATAGCTATCTGAAATAGGAGCGACGTAAATTGAACAAATGTGATAGAATTTCCCTGAAATCTTATATTAAAGAAAATATAAAATGATCTAAACGGGACTCCGATTGCCCTATCATAGACGTTTAGTAGTGCATTTTACTCGCCCTTCCACGCGCTTTAAGATGCCGCCTAGCCCAGTACACTATCTGAAATAGGAGCGACGTAAATTGAAAAAATGTGATAGAATTTCTCTGAATTCTTATATTAACCAAAATATAAAATGATCTAATGCGGTCTCTGTTTGCCCTACCCTAGAAGGTTAATAGTGAATTTTACTCGCCATTTCTTGCACTTTGAGATGCCGCTTAGCCCAATACGCTATCTGAAATAGGAGCGACGTAAAATAAACAAATGTGATAGGATTTCGCTGAATTCTTAAATTAACCATAATATAAAATGATCTAATCGGGTCTATATGTGCCCAACCCTAGAAGCTTAATAGTGCATTTTACTCGCCATTTCTTGCGCTTTGAGATGCCGCTTAGCCCAATACGCTATCTGAAATAGGAGCGACGTAAATTGAACAAATGTGATAGAATTTCCCTGAAATGTTATAGTAAACAAAATATAAAATGATCTATTCGTAACTCTGATTGCCCTATCATAGAAGTTTAGAAGTGCATTTTACTCGCCCTGCCACGCGCTTTAAGATGCCGCCTAGCCCAGTACGCTATCTGAAATAGGAGCGACGTTAGTTGAACAAATGTGATAGAATAACGCTGAATTCTTATATTAACCGTAATATAAAATGATCTATTCGGGTGTCTGTTCGCCCTACCCTAGAAGTTTAATAGTGCATTTCACTCGCCATTCCATGCGCTTTGAGATGCCGCTTATCCCAATACGCTATCTGAAATAGGGGCGACGTAAATTGAACAAATGTGATAGAATTTCCCTGAATTCTTATATTAACCCAAATATAAAATGATCTAATCGGGTCTCTGATTGCCCTATCATCGATGTTAAATAGTGAATTTCACTCGCCATTCCACGCGCATTAAGATGCCGCCTAGCCCAGTACCCTATCTGAAATAGGAGCGACGTAAATTGAACAAATGTGACAGAATTTTGCTGAATTCTTAAATTAACCATAATATGAAATGATCTAATCGGGTCTCTGTTTGCCCTACCGTAGAAGTTTAATAGTGCATTTTACTCGCCATTTCATGCGCTTTGAGATGTCGCTTAGCCCGATACGCTATCTTAAATAGGAGCGACGTAAGTTGAACAAATGTGATAGAATTACGCTGCATTCTTATATTAACCGTAATATAAAATGATCTAATCGGGTCTCTGTTTGGCTTATCCTAGAAGTTTAATAGTGCATTTTACTCGCCATTTCATGCGCTTTGAGATGCCGCTTAGCCCGATACGCTATCTTAAATAGGAGCGACGTAAGTTGAACAAATGTGATAGAGTTACGCTGCATTCTTATATTAACTGTAATATAAAATGATCCAATCGGGTCTCTGTTTGCCTTACCCTAGAAGATTAATAGTGCATTTTACTCGCCATTTCATGCGCTTTGAGATGCCGCTTAGCCCAATACGCTATCTGAAATAGGAGCGACGTAAATAGAACAAATGTGGTAGAATTTCGCTGAATTCTCAAATTAACTATAATATAAAAGTATCTAATCGGGTCTCTGTTTTCCCTACCATAGAAGTTTAATAGTGCATTTTATTCGCCATTTCATGCGCTTTGAGATGCCGCTTAGCCCAATACGCTATCTGAAATAGGAGCGACGTAAATTGAACAAATGTGATAGAATTTCCCTGAAATGTTATAGTAAACAAAATATAAAATGATCTATTCGGAACTCTGATTGCCCTATCATAGAAGTTTAGTAGTGCATTTTACTCGCCGTTCCACGCGCTTTAAGATGGCGCCTAGCGCAGTACGCTATCTGAAATAGGAGCGACGTTAGTTGAACAAATGTGATAGAATTACGCTGAATTCTTATATTAACCGTAATATAAAATGATCTATTCGGGTGTCTGTTCGCCCTACCCTAGAAGTTTAATAGTGCATTTCACTCGCCATTCCATGCGCTTTGAGATGCCGCTTAGCCCAATACGCTATCTGAAATAGGAGCGACGTAAATTGAACAAATGTGATAGAATTTCGCTGAATTCTTATATTAACCAAAATATGAAATGATCTTATCGGGTCTCTGATTGCCCTACCCTAGAAGTTTAATAGTGCATTTTACTCGCCCTTTCGTGCGCTTTGAGATGCCGCTTAGCCCAATACGCTATCTCAAATAGGACCGACGTAAATTGAACAAATGTGATAGAATTTCGCTGAATTCTTATATTAACCAAAATATAAAATGATCTAATCGGGTCTCTGATTGCCCTACCCAGAAGTTTAATAGTGCATTTTACTCGCCATTTCATGCGCTTTGAGATGCCGCTTAGCCCAATACGCTATCTGAAATAGGAGCGACGTAAATTAAACGAATGTGATAGAACTTCGCAGAATTCTTATATTAACCATAATATAAAATGATCTAATCGGGTCTCTGATTGCCCTACCCTAGAAGTTTAATAGTGCATTTTACTCACCATTCCACGCGCTTTAAGTTGCCGCCTAGCCCAGTACGCTATCTGAAATAGGAGCTACGTAAGTTGAACAGATGTCACAGAATTACGCTGAATTCTTATATTAACCGTAATATAAAATGATCTAATCGGGTCTCTGTTTGCCTTATCCTAGAAATTTAATAGTGCATTTTACTCGTCAATTCATGCGCTTTGCGATGCCGCTTAGCCCAATAAGCTATCTGAGATAGGAGCGACGTAAATTGAACAAATGTGATAGAATTTCGCTGAATTCTTATATTAACCAAAATATAAAATGATCTAATCGGGTCTCTGATTGCCCTATCATAGAAGTTTAACAGTGCATTTTACTCGCCATTCCACGCGCTTTTCGTTGCCGCCTATCCCAGCACGCTATATGAAATAGGAGCTACGTAAGTTGAACAAATGTCACAGAATTACGCTGAATTCTTATATTAACCGTAATATAAAATGATCTAATCGGGTCTCTGTTTGCCTTATCCTAGAAGTTTAATAGTGCATTTTACTCGCCATTTCTTGCGCTTTGAGATGCCGCTTAGCCCAATACGCTATCTGAAGTAGGAGCGACGTAAATTGAACAAATGTGATAGAATTTCGCTGAATTCTTAAATTAACCAAAATATAAAATGATCTAATCGGGTCTCTGATTGCCCTACCCTAGAAGTTTAATAGTGCATTTTACTCGCCCTTTCGTGCGCTGTGAGACGCCGCTTAGCCCAATACGCTATCTGAAATAGGAGCGACGTAAATTGAACAAATGTGATAGAATTTCGCTGGATTCTTATATTAACCAAAATATAAAATGATCTAATCGGGTCTCTGTTTGCCTTATCCTAGAAGTTTAATAGTGCATTTTACTCGCCATTTCATGCGCTTTGAGATGCCTCTTAGCCCATTACGCTATCTGAAATAGGAGCGACGTAAATTGAACAAATGTGATAGAATTTCGCTGAATTCTTATATTAACCTTAATGTAAAATGATCTAATCGGGTCTTTGTTCGCCCTACCCAACAAGTTTAATAGTGCATTTCACTCGTCAATTCATGCGCTTTGCGATGCCGCTTAGCCCAATAAGCTATCTGAAATTGGAGCGACGTATATTGAACAAATGTGATAGAATTTCGCTGAATTCTTATATTAACCAAAATATAAAATGATCTAATCGGGTCTCTGATTGCCCTATCATAGAAGTTTAATAGTGCATTTTACTCGCCATTCCACGCGCTTTAAGATGCCGCCTAGCCCAGTACGCTATCTGAAATAGGAGCTACGTAAGTTGAACGAATGTGACAGAATTACGCTGATTTCTTATACTAACCGTAATATAAAATGATCTAATCGGGTCTCTGTTTGCCCTACCCTAGAAGTTTAATAGTGCATTTTACGAGCCATTTCTTGCGCTTTGAGATGCAGCTTAGCCCAATACGCTATCTGAAATAGGAGCGACGTAAATTGAACAAATGTGATAGAATTTCGCTGAATTCTTATATTAACCAAAATATGAAATGATCTTATCGGGTCTCTGATTGCCCTACCCTAGAAGCTTAATAGTGCATTTTACTCGCCCTTTCGTGCGCTGTGAGATGCCGCTTAGCCCAATACGCTATCTGAAATAGGAGCGACGTAAATTGAACAAATGTGATAGAATTTCGCTGGATTCTTATATTAACCAAAATATAAAATGATCTAATCGGGTCTCTGATTGCCCTACCCTAGAAGTTTAATAGTGCATTTTACTCGCCATTTCATGCGCTTTGAGATGCCGCTTAGCCCAATACGCTATCTGAAATAGGAGCGACGTAAATTGAACAAATGTGATAGAATTTCGCTGAATTCTTAAATTAACCATAATATAAAATGATCTAATGGGGTCTCTGTTTGCCCTACCCTAGAAGTTTAATAGTGCATTTTACTCGCCATTTCTTGCGTTTTGAGATGCCACTTAGCACAAGCCGCTATCTGAAATAGGAGCGACGTAAATTGAACAAATGTGATAGAATTTCGCTGAATTCGTATATTAACCTTAATGTAAAATGATCTAATCGGGTCTTTGCTCGCCCTACCCAAGAAGTTTAATAGTGCATTTCACTCGTCATTTCATGCGCTTTGCGATGCCGCTTAGCCCAATAAGCTATCTGAAATTCGAGCGACGTATATTGAACAAATGTGATAGAATTTCGCTGAATTCTTATATTAACCAAAATATAAAATGATCTAATCGGGTCTCTGATTGCCCTATCATAGAAGTTTAATAGTGCATTGTACTCGCCATTCCACGCGCTTTAAGATGCCGCCTAGCCCAGTACGCTATCTGAAATAGGAGCTACGTAAGTTGAACGAATGTGACAGAATTACGCTGATTTCTTATATTAACCGTAATATAAAATGATCTAATCGGGTCTCTGTTTGCCTTATCCTAGAAGTTTAATAGTGCATTTTACTCGCCATTTCATGCGCTTTGAGATGCCTCTTAGCCCATTACGCTATCTGAAATAGGAGCGACGTAAATTGAACAAATGTGATAGAATTTCGCTGAATTCTTATATTAACCAAAATATAAAATGATCTAATCCGGTCTCTGTTTGCCCTACCCTAGAAGTTTAATAGTGCATTTTACGAGCCATTTCTTGCGCTTTGAGATGCAGCTTAGCCCAATACGCTATCTGAAATAGGAGCGACGTAAATTGAACAAATGTGATAGAATTTCGCTGAATTCTTATATTAACCAAAATATAAAATGATCTAATCGGGTCTCTGATTGCCCTACCCTAGAAGTTTAATAGTGCATTTTACTCGCCATTTCATGCGCTTTGAGATGCCTCTTAGCCCAATACGCTATCTGAAATAGGAGCGACGTAAATTGAACAAATGTGATAGAATTTCGCTGAATTCTTATATTAACCAAAATATAAAATGATCTAATCCGGTCTCTGTTTGCCCTACCCTAGTAGTTTAATAGTGCATTTTACGAGCCATTTCTTGCGCTGTGAGATGCCGCTTAGCCCAATACGCTATCTGAAATAGGAGCGACGTAAATTGAACAAATCTGATAGAATTTCGCTGAATTCTTATATTAACCAAAATATAAAATGATCTAATCGGGTCTCTGATTGCCCTATCATAGAAGTTTAATAGTGCATTTTACTCGCCATTCCACGCGCTTTAAGTTGCCGCTTAGCCCAATACGCTATCTGAAATATCAGCGACGTAAATTGAACAAATGTGAGAGAATTTCACTGAATTCTTAAATTAACCATAATATAAAATGATCTAATCGGGTCTCTGATTGCCCTACCCTAGAAGTTTAATAGTGCATTTTACTCACCATTCCACGCGCTTTAAGTTGCCGCCTAGCCCAGTACGCTATCTGAAATAGGAGCTACGTAAGTTGAACAAATGTGATAGAATTTCGCTGGATTCTTATATTAACCAAAATATAAAATGATCTAATCGGGTCTCTGATTGCCCTACCCTAGAAGTTTAATAGTGCATTTTACTCGCCATTCCACGCGCTGTGAGATGCCGCCTAGCCCAGTACGCTATCTGAAATAGGAGCGACGTAAGTTGAACAAATGTGATAGAATTACGCTGAATTCTTATATTAACCGTAATATAAAATGGTCTAATCGGATCTCCGTTTGCCTTATCCTAGAAGTTTATTAGTGCATTTTACTCGCCCTTTCGTGCGCTTTGAGATGCCGCTTAGCCCAATACGCTATCTGCAATAGGAGCGACGTAAATTGAACAAATGTGATAGAATTTCGCTGAATTCTTACCTTAACCTTCATGTAAAATGATCTAATCGGGTCTCTGATTGCCCTACCCTAGAAGTTTAATAGTGCATTTTACTCGCCCTTTCGTGCGCTTTGAGATGCCGCTTAGCCCAATTCGCTATCAGAAATAGGAGCGACGTAAATTGAACAAATTTGTTAGAATTTCGCTGAATTCTTATATTAACCGTAATATAAAATGATCTAATCGGGTCTCTGTTTGCCTTACCCTAGAAGTTCAATAGTGCATTTTACTCGCCATTTCATGCGCTTTGAGATGCCGCTTAGCCCAATATGCTATCTGATATAGGAGCGACGTAAATTGAACAAATGTGATAGAATTACGCTGAATTCTTATATTAACCAAAATATAAAATGATCTAATCGGGTCTCTGATTGCCCTATCATAGAAGATTAATAGTGCATTTTACTCGCCATTCCACGCGCTTTAAGATGCCGCCTAGCCCAGTATGCTATCTGAAATAGGAACGACGTAAATTGAACAAATGTGATAGAATTTTGCTGAATTCTTAAATTAACCATAATATAAAATGATCTAATCGGGTCTCTGATTGCCCTACCCTAGAAGTTTAATAGTGCATTTTACTCGGCATTTCATGCGCTTTGAGATGCCGCTTAGCCCAATACGCTATCTGAAATAGGAGCGACGTAAATTGAACAAATGTGATAGAATTTCGCTGGATTCTTATATTAACCAAAATATAAAATGATCTTATCGGGTCTCTGATTGCCCTAACCTAGAAGTTTAATAGTGCATTTTACTCGCCCTTTCGTGCGCTTTGAGATGCCGATTAGCCCAATACGCTATCTGAAATAGGAGCGACGTAAATTGAACAAATGTGATAGAATTTCGCTGGATTCTTATATTAACCAAAATAGAAAATGATCTAATCGGGTCTCTGATTGCCCTATCATAGAAGTTTAATAGTGCATTTTACACGCCATTCCACGCGCTTTAAGTTGCCGCCTAGCCCAGTACGCTATCTGAAATAGGAGCTACGTAAGTTGAACAAATGTCACAGAATTACGCTGAATTCTTATGTTAACCGTAATATAAAATGATCTAATCTGGTCTCTGTTTGCCTTATCCTAGAAGTGTAATAGTGCATTTTACACGCCATTTCATGCGCTTTGAGATGCCGCTTAGCCCAATACGCTATCTGAAATAGGAGCGACGTAAATTGAACAAATGTGATAGAATTTCGCTGAATTCTTATATTAACCAAAATATAAAATGATCTAATCGGGTCTCTGATTGCCCTATCATAGAAGTTTAATAGTGCATTTTACTCGCCATTCCTCGCGCTTTAAGATGCCGCCTATCCGGGTACGCTATCTGAAATAGGAGCGACGTAAATTGAACAAATGTGATAGAATTTTTCTTTATTCTTAAATTAACCATAATATGAAATGACCTAATCGGGTCTCTGTTTGCCCTACCCTAGAAGTTTAATAGTGCATTTTACTCGCCATTTCTTGTGCTTTGAGATGCCACTTAGCACAAGTCGCTATCTGAAATAGGAGCGATGTAAATTGAACAAATGTGATAGAATTTCGCTGAATTCTTATATTAACCTTAATGTAAAATGATCTAATCGGGTCTTTGTTCGCCCTACCCAAGAAGTTTAATAGTGCATTTCACTCGTCATTTCATGCGCTTTGCGATGCCGCTTAGCCCAATAAGCTATCTGAAATTGGAGCGACGTATATTGAACAAATGTGATAGAATTTCGCTGAATTCTTGTATTAACCAAAATATAAAATGATCTTATCGGGTCTCTGATTGCCCTATCATAGAAGTTTAATAGTGCATTTTACTCGCCATTCCACGCGCTTTAAGATGCCGCCTAGCCCAGTACGCTATCTGAAATAGGAGCTACGTAAGTTGAACGAATGTGTCAGAATTACGCTGATTTCTTATATTAACCAAAATATAAAATGATCTAATCCGGTCTCTGTTTGCCCTACCCTAGAAGTTGAATAGTGCATTGTACGAGCCATTTCTTGCGCTTTGAGATGCAGCTTAGCCCAATACGCTATCTGAAATAGGAGCGACGTAAATTGAACAAATGTGATAGAATTTCGCTGAATTCTTATTTTAACCTTAATGTAAAATGATCTAATCGGGACTTTGTTCGCCCTACCCTAGAAGTTTAATAGTGCATTTCACTCGTCATTTCATGCGCTTTGAGTTGCCGCTTAGCCCAATAAGCTATCTGAAATAGGAGCGACGTAAATTGAACAAATGTGATAGAACTTCGCTGAATTCTTATATTAACCGTAATATAAAATGATCTTATCGGGTCTCTGATTGCCCCACCCTAGAAGTTCAATAGTGCATTTTACTCGCCCTTTCGTGCGCTTTGAGATGCCGCTTAGCCCAATACGCTATCTGAAATAGGAGCGACGTAAATTGAACAAATGTGATAGAATTTCGCTGAATTCTTAAATTAACCATAATATGAAATGACCTAATCGGGTCTCTGTTTGCCCTACCCTAGAAGTTTAATAGAGCATTTTACTCGTCATTTCATGCGCTTTGAGATGCCGCCTAGCCCAGTACGCTATCTGAAATAGGAGCGACGTAAATTGAACAAATGTGATAGAATTTCGCTGAATTCTTATATTAACCAAAATATAAAATGATCTAATGGGGTCTCTGTTTGCCCTACCCTAGAAGTTTAATAGTGCATTTTACTCGCCCTTTCGTGCGCTTTGAGATGCCGCTTAGCCCAATACGCTATCTGAAATAGGAGCGACGTAAATTGAACAAATGTGATAGAATTTCGCTGAATTCTTATCTTAACCTTCATGTAAAATGATCTAATCGGGTCTCTGATTGCCCTACCCTAGAAGTTTAATAGTGCATTTTACTCGCCCTTTCGTGCGCTTTGAGATGCCGCTTAGCCCAATACGCTATCTGAAATAGGAGCGACGTAAATTGAACAAATGTGATAGAATTTCGCTGAATTCTTATTTTAACCTTAATGTAAAATGATCTAATCGGGTCTTTGTTCGCCCTACCCTAGAAGTTTAATAGTGCATTTCACTCGTCATTTCATGCGCTTTGAGATGCCGCTTAGCCCAATAGCTATCTGAAATAGCAGCGACGTAAATTGAACAAATGTGATAGAATTTCGCTGAATTCTTTTATTTACCATAATGTTAAATGATCTAATCGGGTATCTCTTCGCCCTAGCGTAGAAGCTTAATAGTGCATTTTATTCGTCATTTCATGCGCTTTGAGATGCCGCTTAGCCCCATACGCTATCTGAAATAGGAGCGACGCAAATTGAACAAATGCGATAGAATATCGCTGAATTCTTATATTAACCATAATATAAAATGATGTAATCGGGTCTCTGTTCGCCCTACCCAAGAAGTTTAATAGTGCATTTCTCTCGTCATTTCATGCGCTTTGAGATGCCGCTTCGCCCAATAGCTATCTGAAATAGGAGCGACGTAAATTGAACAAATGTGATAGAATTTCCCTGAAATCTTATATTAACCGTAATATAAAATGATCTAATCGGGTCTCTGTTTGCATTACCCTAGAAGTTTAATAGTGCATTTTACTCGCCATTCCACGCGCTTTAGGATGCCGCCTATCAGAGTACGCTATCTGAAATAGGAGCGACGTCAGTTGAACAAATGTGATAGAATTTCGCTGAATTCTTATATTAACCAAAATATAAAATGATCTAATCGGGTCTCTGATTGCCCTACCCTAGAAGTTTAATAGTGCATTTTACTCGCCATTTCATGCGCTTTGAGATGCCGCTTAGCCCAATACGCTATCTGAAATAGGAGCATCGTAAATTAAACAAATGTGATAGAACTTCGCTGAATTCTTATATTAACCATAATATAAAATGATGTAATCGGGTCTCTGATTGCCCTACCCTAGAAGTTTAATAGTGCATTTTACTCACCATTCCACGCGCTTTAAGTTGCCGCCTAGCCCAGTACGCTATCTGAAATAGGAGCTACGTAAGTTGAACAAATGTCACAGAATTACGCTGAATTCTTATATTAACCGTAATATAAAATGATCTAATCCGGTCTCTGTTTGCCCTACCCTAGAAGTTGAATAGTGCATTGTACGAGCCATTTCTTGCGCTTTGAGATGCAGCTTAGCCCAATACGCTATCTGAAATAGGAGCGACGCAAATTGAACAAATGCGATAGAATATCGCTGAATTCTTATATTAACCATAATATAAAATGATGTAATCGGGTCTCTGTTCGCCCTACCCAAGAAGTTTAATAGTGCATTTCTCTCGTCATTTCATGCGCTTTGAGATGCCGCTTAGCCCAATAGCTATCTGAAATAGGAGCGACGTAAATTGAACAAATGTGATAGAATTTTGCTGAATTCTTAAATTAACCATAATATAAAATGATGTAATCTGGTCTCTGTTCGCCCTACCCAAGAAGTTTAATAGTGCATTTCTCTCGTCATTTCATGCGCTTTGAGGTGCCGCTTAGCCCAATAGATATCTGAAATAGGAGCGACGTAAATTGAACAAATGTGATAGAATTTCCCTGAAATCTTATATTAAACAAAATATAAAATGATCTAAACGGGACTCTGATTGCCCTATCATAGAAGTTTAGTAGTGCATTTTACTCGCCCTTCCAC
Source organism: Macropis europaea (assembly GCA_916610135.2). Taxonomy (NCBI): domain Eukaryota; kingdom Metazoa; phylum Arthropoda; class Insecta; order Hymenoptera; family Melittidae; genus Macropis; species Macropis europaea. The sequence goes on from CAKAJE020002061.1 coordinate 148,344, forward strand.
GCGCTTTAAGATGCCGCCTAGCCCAGTACACTATCTGAAATAGGAGCGACGTATGTTGAACAAATTTGATAGAATTATGCTGAATTCTTATATTAACCGTAATATAAAATGATCTAATCGGGTCTCTGTTTGTATTACCATAGAAGTTTAATAGTGCATTTTACTCGCCATTTCATGCGCTTTGAGATGCCGCTTAGCCCAATACGGTATCTGTAATAGGATCGACGTAAATTGAACAAATGAGATAGAATTTCGCTGAATTCTTAAATTAACCATAATATAAAGTGATCTAAACTGGTCTCTGTTTGCCCCACCCTAGAAGTTTAATAGTGCATTTTACTCGCCATTTCTTGCGCTTTGAGATGCCGCTTAGCCCAATACGCTATCTGAAATATCAGCGACGTAAATTGAACAAATGTGAGAGAATTTCGCTGAATCCTTAAATTAACCATAATATAAAATGATCTAATGGGGTCTCTGTTTGCCCTACCCTAGAAGTTTAATAGTGCATTTTACTCGCCATTTCTTGCGCTTTGAGATGCCGCTTAGCACAAGTCGCTATCTGAAATAGGAGCGATGTAAATTGAACAAATGTGATAGAATTTCGCTGAATTCTTATATTAACCTTAATGTAAAATGATCTAATCGGGTCTTTGTTCGCCCTACCCAAGAAGTTTAATAGTGCATTTCACTCGTCATTTCATGCGCTTTGCGATGCCGCTTAGCCAAATAAGCTATCTGAAATTGGAGCGACGTAAATTGAACAAATGTGATAGAATTTCGCTGAATTCTTATATTAACCAAAATATAAAATGATCTAATCGGGTCTCTGATTGCCCTATCATAGAAGTTTAATAGTGCATTTTACTCGCCATTCCACGCGCTTTAAGATGCCGCCTAGCCCAGTACGCTATCTGAAATAGGAGCTACGTAAGTTGAACGTATGTGACAGAATTACGCTGATTTCTTATATTAACCGTAATATAAAATGATCTAATCGGGTCTCTGTTTGCCTTATCCTAGAAGTTTAATAGTGCATTTTACTCGCCATTTCATGCGCTTTGAGATGCCTCTTAGCCCAATACGCTATCTGAAATAGGAGCGACGTAAATTGAACAAATGTGATAGAATTTCGCTGAATTCTTATATTAACCAAAATATAAAATGATCTAATCCGGTCTCTGTTTGCCCTACCCTAGAAGTTTAATAGTGCATTTTACTCGTCATTTCATGCGCTTTGAGATGACGCTTAGCCCAATAAGCTGTCTGAAATAGGAGCGACGTAAATTGAACAAATGTGATAGAAGTTCCCTGAATACTTATATTAACCAAAATATGAAATGATCTTATCGGGTCTCTGATTGCCCTACCCTAGAAGTTTAATAGTGCATTTTACTCGCCCTTTCGTGCGCTGTGAGATGCCGCTTAGCCCAATGCGCTATCTGAAATAGGAGCGACGTAAATTGAACAAATGTGATAGAATTTCGCTGGATTCTTATATTAACCAAAATATAAAATGATCTAATCGGGTCTCTGATTGCCCTATCATAGAAGTTTAATAGTGCATTTTACTCGCCATTCCACGCGCTTTAAGTTGCCGCCTAGCCCAGTACGCTATCTGAAATAGGAGCTACGTAAGTTGAACAAATGTCACAGAATTACGCTGCATTCTTATGTTAACCGTAATATAAAATGATCTAATCGGGTCTCTGATTGCCCTACCCTAGAAGTTTAATAGTGCATTTTACTCACCATTCCACGCGCTTTAAGTTGCCGCCTAGCCCAGTACGCTATCTGAAATAGGAGCTACGTAAGTTGAACAAATGTCACAGAGTTACGCTGAATTCTTATATTAACCGTAATATAAAATGATCTAATCGGGTCTCTGTTTGCCTTATCCTAGAAGTTTAATAGTGCATTTTACTCGCCATTTCATGCGCTTTGAGATGCCGCTTAGCCCAATACGCTATCTGAAATAGGAGCGACGTAAATTGAACAAATGTCAGAGAATTACGCTGAATTCTTATATTAACCATAATATAAAATGATCTAATCGGGTCTCTGATTGCCCTACCCTAGAAGTTTAATAGTGCATTTTACTCACCATTCCACGCGCTTTAAGTTGCCCCCTAGCCCAGTACGCTATCTGAAATAGGAGCTACGTAAGTTGAACAAATGTCAGAGAATTACGCTGAATTCTTATATTAACCGTAATATAAAATGATCTAATCGGGTCTCTGTTTGCCTTATCCTAGAAGTTTAATAGTGCATTTTACTCGTCAATCCATGCGCTTTGAGATGCCGCTTAGCCCAATAAGCTATCTGAAATAGGAGCGACGTAAATTGAACAAATGTGATAGAATTTCGCTGAATTCTTATATTAACCTTAATGTAAAATGATCTAATCGTGTCTTTGTTCGCCCTACCCAAGAAGTTTAATAGTGCATTTCACTCGTCATTTCTTGCGCTTTGAGATGCCACTTAGCACAAGTCGCTATCTGAAATTGGAGCGACGTATATTGAACAAATGTGATAGAATTTCGCTGAATGCTTATATTAACCAAAATATAAAATGATCTAATCGGGTCTCTGATTGCCCTATCATAGAAGTTTAATAGTGCATTTTACTCGCCATTCCGCGTGCTTTAAGATGCCGCCTAGCCCAGTACGCTATCTGAAATAGGAGCCACGTAAGTTGAACGAATGTGGCACAATTACGCTGATTTCTTATATTAACCGTAATATAAAATGATCTAATCGGGTCTCTGTTTGCCTTATCCTAGAAGTTTAATAGTGCATTTTACTCGCCATTTCATGCGCTTTGAGATGCCTCTTAGCCCAATACGCTATCTGAAATAGGAGCGACGTAAATTGAACAAATGTGATAGAATTTCGCTGAATTCTTATATTAACCAAAATATAAAATGATCTAATCCGGTCTCTGTTTGCCCTACCCTAGAAGTTTAATAGTGCATTTTACGAGCCATTTCTTGCGCTTTGAGATGCAGCTTAGCCCAATACGCTATCTGAAATAGGAGCTACGTAAGTTGAACAAATGTCACAGAATTACGCTGAATTCTTATATTAACCGTAATATAAAATGATCTAATCGGGTCTCTGTTTGCCTTATCCTAGAAGTTTAATAGTGCATTTTACTCGTCAATCCATGCGCTTTGCGATGCCGCTTAGCCCAATAAGCTATCTGAAATTGGAGCGACGTATATTGAACAAATGTGATAGAATTTCGCTGAATTCTTATATTAACCAAAATATAAAATGATCTAATCGGGTCTCTGATTGCCCTATCATAGAAGTTTAAGAGTGCATTTTACTCGCCATTCCACGCGCTTTAAGTTGCCGCCTAGCCCAGTACGCTATCTGAAATAGGAGCTACGTAAGTTGAACAAATGTCACAGAATTACGCTGCATTCTTATGTTAACCGTAATATAAAATGATCTAATCAGGTCTCTGTTTGCCTTATCCTAGAAGTTTAAGAGTGCATTTTACTCGCCATTTCATGCGCTTTGAGATGCCGCTTAGCCCAATACGCTATCTGAAATAGGAGCGACGTAAATTGAACAAATCTGATAGAATTTCGCTGAATTCTTATATTAACCAAAATATAAAATGATCTAATCGGGTCTCTGATTGCCCTACCCTAGAAGTTTAATAGTGTATTTTACTCGCCATTTCATGCGCTTTGAGATGCCGCTTAGACCAATACGCTATCTGAAATAGGAGCGACGTAAATTAAACAAATGTGATAGAACTTCGCTGAATTCTTATATTAACCATAATATAAAATGATCTAATCGGGTCTCTGATTGCCCTACCCTAGAAGTTTAATAGTGCATTTTACTCACCATTCCACGCGCTTTAAGTTGCCGCCTAGCCCAGTATGCTATCTGAAATAGGAGCTACGTAAGTTGAACAAATGTCACAGAATTACGCTGAATTCTTATATTAACCGTAATATAAAATGATCTAATCGGGTCTCTGTTTGCCTTATCCTAGAAGTTTAATAGTGCATTTTACTCGTCAATCCATGCGCTTTGCGATGCCGCTTAGCCCAATAAGCTATCTGAAATAGGAGCGACGTAAATTGAACAAATGTGATAGAATTTCGCTGAATTCTTATATTAACCTTAATGTAAAATGATCTAATCGTGTCTTTGTTCGCCCTACCCAAGAAGTTTAATAGTGCATTTCACTCGTCATTTCTTGCGCTTTGAGATGCCACTTAGCACAAGTCGCTATCTGAAATTGGAGCGACGTATATTGAACAAATGTGATAGAATTTCGCTGAATTCTTATATTAACCAAAATATAAAATGATCTAATCGGGTCTCTGATTGCCCTATCATAGAAGTTTAATAGTGCATTTTACTCGCCATTCCACGTGCTTTAAGATGCCGCCTAGCCCAGTACGCTATCTGAAATAGGAGCCACGTAAGTTGAACGAATGTGGCACAATTACGCTGATTTCTTATATTAACCGTAATATAAAATGATCTAATCGGGTCTCTGTTTGCCTTATCCTAGAAGTTTAATAGTGCATTTTACTCGCCATTTCATGCGCTTTGAGATGCCTCTTAGCCCAATACGCTATCTGAAATAGGAGCGACGTAAATTGAACAAATGTGATAGAATTTCGCTGAATTCTTATATTAACCAAAATATAAAATGATCTAATCCGGTCTCTGTTTGCCCTACCCTAGAAGTTTAATAGTGCATTTTACGAGCCATTTCTTGCGCTTTGAGATGCAGCTTAGCCCAATACGCTATCTGAAATAGGAGCTACGTAAGTTGAACAAATGTCACAGAATTACGCTGAATTCTTATATTAACCGTAATATAAAATGATCTAATCGGGTCTCTGTTTGCCTTATCCTAGAAGTTTAATAGTGCATTTTACTCGTCAATCCATGCGCTTTGCGATGCCGCTTAGCCCAATAAGCTATCTGAAATTGGAGCGACGTATATTGAACAAATGTGATAGAATTTCGCTGAATTCTTATATTAACCAAAATATAAAATGATCTAATCGGGTCTCTGATTGCCCTATCATAGAAGTTTAAGAGTGCATTTTACTCGCCATTCCACGCGCTTTAAGTTGCCGCCTAGCCCAGTACGCTATCTGAAATAGGAGCTACGTAAGTTGAACAAATGTCACAGAATTACGCTGCATTCTTATGTTAACCGCAATATAAAATGATCTAATCAGGTCTCTGTTTGCCTTATCCTAGAAGTTTAAGAGTGCATTTTACTCGCCATTTCATGCGCTTTGAGATGCCGCTTAGCCCAATACGCTATCTGAAATAGGAGCGACGTAAATTGAACAAATCTGATAGAATTTCGCTGAATTCTTATATTAACCAAAATATAAAATGATCTAATCGGGTCTCTGATTGCCCTACCCTAGAAGTTTAATAGTGTATTTTACTCGCCATTTCATGCGCTTTGAGATGCCGCTTAGACCAATACGCTATCTGAAATAGGAGCGACGTAAATTAAACAAATGTGATAGAACTTCGCTGAATTCTTATATTAACCATAATATAAAATGATCTAATCGGGTCTCTGATTGCCCTACCCTAGAAGTTTAATAGTGCATTTTACTCACCATTCCACGCGCTTTAAGTTGCCGCCTAGCCCAGTACGCTATCTGAAATAGGAGCTACGTAAGTTGAACAAATGACACAGAATTACGCTGAATTCTTATATTAACCGTAATATAAAATGATCTAATCGGGTCTCTGTTTGCCTTATCCTAGAAGTTTAATAGTGCATTTTACTCGTCAATCCATGCGGTTTGCGATGCCGCTTAGCCCAATAAGCTATCTGAAATAGGAGCGACGTAAATTGAACAAATGTGATAGAATTTCGCTGAATTCTTATATTAACCAAAATATAAAATGATCTAATCGGGTCTCTGATTGCCCTATCATAGAAGTTTAACAGTGCATTTTACTCGCCATTCCACGCGCTTTAAGTTGCCGCCTAGCCCAGCACGCTATCTGAAATAGGAGCTACGTAAGTTGAACAAATGTCACAGAATTACGCTGAATTCTTATATTAACCGTAATATAAAATGATCTAATCGGGTCTCCGTTTGCCTTATCCTAGAAGTTTAATAGTGCATTTTACTCGCCATTTCATGCGCTTTGAGATGCCGCTTAGCCCAATACGCTATCTGAAATAGGAGCGACGTAAATTGAACAAATTTGATAGAATTTCGCTGAATTCTTATATTAAACAAAATATAAAATGATCTAATGGGGTCTCTGTTTGCCCTACCCTAGAAGTTTAATAGTGCATTTTACTCGCCATTTCTTGCGCTTTGAGATGCCACTTAGCACAAGTCGCTATCTGAAATAGGAGCGATGTAAATTGAACAAATGTGATAGAATTTCGCTGAATTCTTATATTAACCTTAATGTAAAATGATCTAATCGGGTCTTTGTTCGCCCTACCCAAGAAGTTTAATAGTGCATTTCACTCGTCATTTCATGCGCTTTGCGATGCCGCTTAGCCCAATAAGCTATCTGAAATTGGAGCGACGTATATTGAACAAATGTGATAGAATTTCGCTGAATTCTTATATTAACCGTAATATAAAATGATCTAATCGGGTCTCTGTTTGCCTTATCCTAGAAGTTTAATAGTGCATTTTACTCGCCATTTCATGCGCTTTGAGATGCCTCTTAGCCCAATACGCTATCTGAAATAGGAGCGACGTAAATTGAACAAATGTGATAGAATTTCGCTGAATTCTTATATTAACCAAAATATAAAATGATCTAATCCGGTCTCTGTTTGCCCTACCCTAGAAGTTTAATAGTGCATTTTACGAGCCATTTCTTGCGCTTTGAGATACAGCTTAGCCCAATACGCTATCTGAAATAGGAGCGACGTAAATTGAACAAATGTGATAGAATTTCGCTGAATTCTTATATTAACCAAAATATGAAATGATCTTATCGGGTCTCTGATTGCCCTACCCTAGAAGTTTAATAGTGCATTTTACTCGCCCTTTCGTGCGCTGTGAGATGCCGCTTAGCCCAATGCGCTATCTGAAATAGGAGCGACGTAAATTGAACAAATGTGATAGAATTTCGCTGGATTCTTATATTAACCAAAATATAAAATGATCTAATCGGGTCTCTGATTGCCCTATCATAGAAGTTTAATAGTGCATTTTACTCGCCATTCCACGCGCTTTAAGTTGCCGCCTAGCCCAGTACGCTATCTGAAATAGGAGCTACGTAAGTTGAACAAATGTCACAGAATTACGCTGCATTCTTATGTTAACCGTAATAGAAAATGATCTAATCGGGTCTCTGTTTGCCTTATCCTAGAAGTTTAAGAGTGCATTTTACTCGCCATTTCATGCGCTTTGAGATGCCGCTTAGCCCAATACGCTATCTGAAATAGGAGCGACGTAAATTAAACAAATGTGATAGAACTTCGCTGAATTCTTATATTAACCATAATATAAAATGATCTAATCGGGTCTCTGATTGCCCTACCCTAGAAGTTTAATAGTGCATTTTACTCACCATTCCACGCGCTTCAAGTTGCCCCCTAGCCCAGTACGCTATCTGAAATAGGAGCTACGTAAGTTGAACAAATGTCAGAGAATTACGCTGAATTCTTATATTAACCGTAATATAAAATGATCTAATCGGGTCTCTGTTTGCCTTATCCTAGAAGTTTAATAGTGCATTTTACTCGTCAATCCATGCGCTTTGCGATGCCGCTTAGCCCAATAAGCTATCTGAAATAGGAGCGACGTAAATTGAACAAATGTGATAGAATTTCGCTGAATTCTTATATTAACCAAAATATAAAATGATCTAATCGGGTCTCTGATTGCCCTATCATAGAAGTTTAACAGTGCATTTTACTCGCCATTCCACGCGCTTTAAGTTGCCGCCTAGCCCAGCACGCTATCTGAAATAGGAGCTACGTAAGTTGAACAAATGTCACAGAATTACGCTGAATTCTTATATTAACCGTAATATAAATTGATATAATCGGGTCGCCGTTTGCCTTATCCTAGAAGTTTAATAGTGCATTTTACTCGCCATTTCATGCGCTCTGAGATGCCGCTTAGCCCAATACGCTATCTGAAATAGGAGCGACGTAAATTGAACAAATGTGATAGAATTTCGCTGAATTCTTATATTAACCAAAATATAAAATGATCTAATGGGGTCTCTGTTTGCCCTACCCTAGAAGTTTAATAGTGCATTTTACTCGCCATTTCTTGCGCTTTGAGATGCCACTTAGCACAAGTCGCTATCTGAAATAGGAGCGATGTAAATTGAACAAATGTGATAGAATTTCGCTGAATTCTTATATTAACCTTAATGTAAAATGATCTAATCGGGTCTTTGTTCGCCCTACCCAAGAAGTTTAATAGTGCATTTCACTCGTCAATTTCTTGCGCTTTGAGATGCCACTTAGCACAAGTCGCTATCTGAAATTGGAGCGACGTATATTGAACAAATGTGATAGAATTTCGCTGAATTCTTATATTAACCAAAATATAAAATGATCTAATCGGGTCTCTGATTGCCCTATCATAGAAGTTTAATAGTGCATTTTACTCGCCATTCCACGCGCTTTAAGATGCCGCCTAGCCCAGTACGCTATCTGAAATAGGAGCCACGTAAGTTGAACGAATGTGGCACAATTACGCTGATTTCTTATATTAACAGTAATATAAAATGATCTAATCGGGTCTCTGTTTGCCTTATCCTAGAAGTTTAATAGTGCATTTTACTCGCCATTTCATGCGCTTTGAGATGCCTCTTAGCCCAATACGCTATCTGAAATAGGAGTGACGTAAATTGAACAAATGTGATAGAATTTCGCTGAATTCTTATATTAACCAAAATATAAAATGATCTAATCCGGTCTCTGTTTGCCCTACCCTAGAAGTTTAATAGTGCATTTTACGAGCCATTTCTTGCGCTTTGAGATGCAGCTTAGCCCAATACGCTATCTGAAATAGGAGCGACGTAAATTGAACAAATGTGATAGAATTTCGCTGAATTCTTATATTAACCAAAATATGAAATGATCTTATCGGGTCTCTGATTGCCCTACCCTAGAAGTTTAATAGTGCATTTTACTCGCCCTTTCGTGCGCTGTGAGATGCCGCTTAGCCCAATACGCTATCTGAAATAGGAGCGACGTAAATTGAACAAATGTGATAGAATTTCGCTGGATTCTTATATTAACCAAAATATAAAATGATCTAATCGGGTCTCTGATTGCCCTATCATAGAACTTTAATAGTGCATTTTACTCGCCATTCCACGCGCTTTAAGTTGCCGCCTAGCCCAGTACGCTATCTGAAATAGGAGCTACGTAAGTTGAACAAATGTCACAGAATACGCTGCATTCTTATGTTAACCGCAATATAAAATGATCTAATCGGGTCTCTGTTTGCCTTATCCTAGAAGTTTAAGAGTGCATTTTACTCGCCATTTCATGCGCTTTGAGATGCCGCTTAGCCCAATACGCTATCTGAAATAGGAGCGACGTAAATTAAACAAATGTGATAGAACTTCGCTGAATTCTTATATTAACCATAATATAAAATGATCTAATCGGGTCTCTGATTGCCCTACCCTAGAAGTTTAATAGTGCATTTTACTCACCATTCCACGCGCTTTAAGTTGCCGCCTAGCCCAGTACGCTATCTGAAATAGGAGCTACGTAAGTTGAACAAATGACACAGAATTACGCTGAATTCTTATATTAACCGTAATATAAAATGATCTAATCGGGTCTCTGTTTGCCTTATCCTAGAAGTTTAATAGTGCATTTTACTCGTCAATCCATGCGGTTTGCGATGCCGCTTAGCCCAATAAGCTATCTGAAATAGGAGCGACGTAAATTGAACAAATGTGATAGAATTTCGCTGAATTCTTATATTAACCAAAATATAAAATGATCTAATCGGGTCTCTGATTGCCCTATCATAGAAGTTTAACAGTGCATTTTACTCGCCATTCCACGCGCTTTAAGTTGCCGCCTAGCCCAGCACGCTATCTGAAATAGGAGCTACGTAAGTTGAACAAATGTCACAGAATTACGCTGAATTCTTATATTAACCGTAATATAAAATGATCTAATCGGGTCTCCGTTTGCCTTATCCTAGAAGTTTAATAGTGCATTTTACTCGCCATTTCATGCGCTTTGAGATGCCGCTTAGCCCAATACGCTATCTGAAATAGGAGCGACGTAAATTGAACAAATGTGATAGAATTTCGCTGAATTCTTATATTAAACAAAATATAAAATGATCTAATGGGGTCTCTGTTTGCCCTACCCTAGAAGTTTAATAGTGCATTTTACTCGCCATTTCTTGCGCTTTGAGATGCCACTTAGCACAAGTCGCTATCTGAAATAGGAGCGATGTAAATTGAACAAATGTGATAGAATTTCGCTGAATTCTTATATTAACCAAAATATAAAATGATCTAATCGGGTCTCTGATTGCCCTACCCTAGAAGATTAATAGTGCATTTTACTCGCCATTGCGTGCGCTTTGAGATGCCGCTTAGCACAAGTCGCTATCTGAAATAGGAGCGATGTAAATTGAACAAATGTGATAGAATTTCGCTGAATTCTTATATTCACCTTAATGTAAAATGATCTAATCGGGTCTTTGTTCGCCCTACCCAAGAAGTTTAATAGTGCATTTCACTCGTCAATTTCTTGCGCTTTGAGATGCCACTTAGCACAAGTCGCTATCTGAAATTGGAGCGACGTATATTGAACAAATGTGATAGAATTTCGCTGAATTCTTATATTAACCAAAATATAAAATGATCTAATCGGGTCTCTGATTGCCCTATCATAGAAGTTTAATAGTGCATTTTACTCGCCATTCCACGCGCTTTAAGATGCCGCATAGCCCAGTACGCTATCTGAAATAGGAGCCACGTAAGTTGAACGAATGTGGCACAATTACGCTGATTTCTTATATTAACAGTAATATAAAATGATCTAATCGGGTCTCTGTTTGCCTTATCCTAGAAGTTTAATAGTGCATTTTACTCGCCATTTCATGCGCTTTGAGATGCCTCTTAGCCCAATACGCTATCTGAAATAGGAGTGACGTAAATTGAACAAATGTGATAGAATTTCGCTGAATTCTTATATTAACCAAAATATAAAATGATCTAATCCGGTCTCTGTTTGCCCTACCCTAGAAGTTTAATAGTGCATTTTACGAGCCATTTCTGGCGCTTTGAGATGCAGCTTAGCCCAATACGCTATCTGAAATAGGAGCGACGTAAATTGAACAAATGTGATAGAATTTCGCTGAATTCTTATATTAACCAAAATATGAAATGATCTTATCGGGTCTCTGATTGCCCTACCCTAGAAGTTTAATAGTGCATTTTACTCGCCATTCCACGCGCTTTAAGTTGCCGCCTAGCCCAGTACGCTATCTGAAATAGGAGCTACGTAAGTTGAACAAATGTCACAGAATTACGCTGCATTCTTATGTTAACCGTAATATAAAATGATCTAATCGGGTCTCTGTTTGCCTTATCCTAGAAGTTTAAGAGTGCATTTTACTCGCCATTTCATGCGCTTTGAGATGCCGCTTAGCCCAATACGCTATCTGAAATAGGAGCGACGTAAATTAAACAAATGTGATAGAACTTCGCTGAATTCTTATATTAACCATAATATAAAATGATCTAATCGGGTCTCTGATTGCCCTACCCTAGAAGTTTAATAGTGCATTTTACTCACCATTCCACGCGCTTTAAGTTGCCGCCTAGCCCAGTACGCTATCTGAAATAGGAGCTACGTAAGTTGAACAAATGTCACAGAATTACGCTGAATTCTTATATTAACCGTAATATAAAATGATCTAATCGGGTCTCTGTTTGCCTTATCCTAGAAGTTTAATAGTGCATTTTACTCGTCAATCCATGCGCTTTGCGATGCCGCTTAGCCCAATAAGCTATCTGAAATAGGAGCGACGTAAATTGAACAAATGTGATAGAATTTCGCTGAATTCTTATATTAACCAAAATATAAAATGATCTAATCGGGTCTCTGATTGCCTTATCATAGAAGTTTAACAGTGCATTTTACTCGCCATTCCACGCGCTTTAAGTTGCCGCCTAGCCCAGCACGCTATCTGAAATAGGAGCTACGTAAGTTGAACAAATGTCACAGAATTACGCTGAATTCTTATATTAACCGTAATATAAAATGATCTAATCGGGTCTCCGTTTGCCTTATCCTAGAAGTTTAATAGTGCATTTTACTCGCCATTTCATGCGCTTTGAGATGCCGCTTAGCCCAATACGCTATCTGAAATAGGAGCGACGTAAATTGAACAAATGTGATAGAATTTCGCTGAATTCTTATATTAACCAAAATATAAAATGATCTAATGGGGTCTCTGTTTGCCCTACCCTAGAAGTTTAATAGTGCATTTTACTCGCCATTTCTTGCGCTTTGAGATGCCACTTAGCACAAGTCGCTATCTGAAATAGGAGCGATGTAAATTGAACAAATGTGATAGAATTTCGCTGAATTCTTATATTAACCTTAATGTAAAATGATCTAATCGGGTCTTTGTTCGCCCTACCCAAGAAGTTTAATAGTGCATTTCCCTCGTCATTTCATGCGCTTTGCGATGCCGCTTAGCCCAATAAGCTATCTGAAATTGGAGCGACGTATATTGAACAAATGTGATAGAATTTCGCTGAATTCTTATATTAACCAAAATATAAAATGATCTAATCGGGTCTCTGATTGCCCTATCATAGAAGTTTAATAGTGCATTTTACTCGCCATTCCACGCGCTTTAAGATGCCGCCTAGCCCAGTACGCTATCTGAAATAGGAGCTACGTAAGTTGAACGAATGTGGCACAATTACGCTGATTTCTTATATTAACCGTAATATAAAATGATCTAATCGGGTCTCTGTTTGCCTTATCCTAGAAGTTTAATAGTGCATTTTACTCGCCATTTCATGCGCTTTGTGATGCCTCTTAGCCCAATACGCTATCTGAAATAGGAGCGACGTAAATTGAACAAATGTGATAGAATTTCGCTGAATTCTTATATTAACCAAAATATAAAATGATCTAATCCGGTCTCTGTTTGCCCTACCCTAGAAGTTTAATAGTGCATTTTACGAGCCATTTCTTGCGCTTTGAGATGCAGCTTAGCCCAATACGCTATCTGAAATAGGAGCGACGTAAATTGAACAAATGTGATAGAATTTCGCTGAATTCTTATATTAACCAAAATATGAAATGATCTTATCGGGTCTCTGATTGCCCTACCCTAGAAGTTTAATAGTGCATTTTACTCGCCATTCCACGCGCTTTAAGTTGCCGCCTAGCCCAGTACGCTATCTGAAATAGGAGCTACGTAAGTTGAACAAATGTCACAGAATTACGCTGCATTCTTATGTTAACCGTAATATAAAATGATCTAATCGGGTCTCTGTTTGCCTTATCCTAGAAGTTTAAGAGTGCATTTTACTCGCCATTTCATGCGCTTTGAGATGCCGCTTAGCCCAATACGCTATCTGAAATAGGAGCGACGTAAATTAAACAAATGTGATAGAACTTCGCTGAATTCTTATATTAACCAAAATATTAAATGATCTTATCGGGTCTCTGATTGCCCTACCCTAGAAGTTTAATAGTGCATTTTACTCACCATTCCACGCGCTTTAAGTTGCCGCCTAGCCCAGTACGCTATCTGAAATAGGAGCTACGTAAGTTGAACAAATGTCACAGAATTACGCTGAATTCTTATATTAACCGTAATATAAAATGATCTAATCGGGTCTCTGTTTGCCTTATCCTAGAAGTTTAATAGTGCATTTTACTCGTCAATCCATGCGCTTTGCGATGCCGCTTAGCCCAATAAGCTATCTGAAATAGGAGCGACGTAAATTGAACAAATGTGATAGAATTTCGCTGAATTCTTATATTAACCAAAATATAAAATGATCTAATCGGGTCTCTGATTGCCTTATCATAGAAGTTTAACAGTGCATTTTACTCGCCATTCCACGCGCTTTAAGTTGCCGCCTAGCCCAGCACGCTATCTGAAATAGGAGCTACGTAAGTTGAACAAATGTCACAGAATTACGCTGAATTCTTATATTAACCGTAATATAAAATGATCTAATCGGGTCTCCGTTTGCCTTATCCTAGAAGTTTAATAGTGCATTTTACTCGCCATTTCATGCGCTTTGAGATGCCGCTTAGCCCAATACGCTATCTGAAATAGGAGCGACGTAAATTGAACAAATGTGATAGAATTTCGCTGAATTCTTATATTAACCAAAATATAAAATGATCTAATGGGGTCTCTGTTTGCCCTACCCTAGAAGTTTAATAGTGCATTTTACTCGCCATTTCTTGCGCTTTGAGATGCCACTTAGCACAAGTCGCTATCTGAAATAGGAGCGATGTAAATTGAACAAATGTGATAGAATTTCGCTGAATTCTTATATTAACCTTAATGTAAAATGATCTAATCGGGTCTTTGTTCGCCCTACCCAAGAAGTTTAATAGTGCATTTCCCTCGTCATTTCATGCGCTTTGCGATGCCGCTTAGCCCAATAAGCTATCTGAAATTGGAGCGACGTAAATTGAACAAATGTGATAGAATTTCGCTGATTCTTATATTAACCAAAATATAAAATGATCTAATCCGGTCTCTGTTTGCCCTACCCTAGAAGTTTAATAGTGCATTTTACGAGCCATTTCTTGCGCTTTGAGATGCAGCTTAGCCCAATACGCTATCTGAAATAGGAGCGACGTAAATTGAACAAATGTGATAGAATTTCGCTGAATTCTTATATTAACCAAAATATGAAATGATCTTATCGGGTCTCTGATTGCCCTACCCTAGAAGTTCAATAGTGCATTTTACTCGCCCTTTCGTGCGCTGTGAGATGCCGCTTAGCCCAATACGCTATCTGAAATAGGAGCGACGTAAATTGAACAAATGTGATAGAATTTCGCTGGATTCTTATATTAACCAAAATATAAAATGATCTAATCGGGTCTCTGATTGCCCTATCATAGAAGTTTAATAGTGCATTTTACTCACCATTCCACGCGCTTTAAGTTGCCGCCTAGCCCAGTACGCTATCTGAAATAGGAGCTACGTAAGTTGAACAAATGTCACAGAATTACGCTGAATTCTTATATTAACCGTAATATAAAATGATCTAATCGGGTCTCCGTTTGCCTTATCCTAGAAGTTTAATAGTGCATTTTACTCGCCATTTCTTGCGCTTTGAGATGCCACTTAGCACAAGTCGCTATCTGAAATAGGAGCGATGTAAATTGAACAAATGTGATAGAATTTCGCTGAATTCTTATATTAACCTTAATGTAAAATGATCTAATCGGGTCTTTGTTCGCCCTACCCAAGAAGTTTAATAGTGCATTTCACTCGTCATTTCATGCGCTTTGCGATGCCGCTTAGCCCAATAAGCTATCTGAAATTGGAGCGACGTATATTGAACAAATGTGATAGAATTTCGCTGAATTCTTATATTAACCAAAATATAAAATGATCTAATCGTGTCTCTGATTGCCCTATCATAGAAGTTTAATAGTGCATTTTACTCGCCATTCCACGCGCTTTAAGTTGCCGCCTAGCCCAGTACGCTATCTGAAATAGGAGCTACGTAAGTTGAACAAATGTCACAGAATTACGCTGCATTCTTATGTTAACCGTAATATAAAATGATCTAATCGGGTCTCTGTTTGCCTTATCCTAGAAGTTTAAGAGTGCATTTTACTCGCCATTTCATGCGCTTTGAGATGCCGCTTAGCCCAATACGCTATCTGAAATAGGAGCGACGTAAATTAAACAAATGTGATAGAACTTCGCTGAATTCTTATATTAACCATAATATAAAATGATCTAATCGGGTCTCTGATTGCCCTACCCTAGAAGTTTAATAGTGCATTTTACTCACCATTCCACGCGCTTTAAGTTGCCGCCTAGCCCAGTACGCTATCTGAAATAGGAGCTACGTAAGTTGAACAAATGTCACAGAATTACGCTGAATTCTTATATTAACCGTAATATAAAATGATCTAATCGGGTCTCTGTTTGCCTTATCCTAGAAGTTTAATAGTGCATTTTACTCGTCAATCCATGCGCTTTGCGATGCCGCTTAGCCCAATAAGCTATCTGAAATAGGAGCGACGTAAATTGAACAAATGTGATAGAATTTCGCTGAATTCTTATATTAACCAAAATATAAAATGATCTAATCCGGTCTCTGTTTGCCCTACCCTAGAAGTTTAATAGTGCATTTTACGAGCCATTTCTTGCGATTTGAGATGCAGCTTAGCCCAATACGCTATCTGAAATAGGAGCGACGTAAATTGAACAAATGTGATAGAATTTCGCTGAATTCTTATATTAACCAAAATATGAAATGATCTTATCGGGTCTCTGATTGCCCTACCTTAGAAGTTTAATAGTGCATTTTACTCGCCCTTTCGTGCGCTGTGAGATGCCGCTTAGCCCAATACGCTATCTGAAATAGGAGCGACGTAAATTGAACAAATGTGATAGAATTTCGCTGGATTCTTATATTAACCAAAATATAAAATGATCTAATCGGGTCTCTGATTGCCCTATCATAGAAGTTTAATAGTGCATTTTACTCGCCATTCCACGCGCTTTAAGTTGCCGCCTAGCCCAGTACGCTACCTGAAATAGGAGCTACGTAAGTTGAACAAATGTCACAGAATTACGCTGCATTCTTATGTTAACCGTAATAGAAAATGATCTAATCGGGTCTCTGTTCGCCTTATCCTAGAAGTTTAAGAGTGCATTTTACTCGCCATTTCATGCGCTTTGAGATGCCGCTTAGCCCAATACGCTATCTGAAATAGGAGCGACGTAAATTAAACAAATGTGATAGAACTTCGCTGAATTCTTATATTAACCATAATATAAAATGATCTAATCGGGTCTCTGATTGCCCTACCCTAGAAGTTTAATAGTGCATTTTACTCACCATTCCACGCGCTTTAAGTTGCCCCCTAGCCCAGTACGCTATCTGAAATAGGAGCTACGTAAGTTGAACAAATGTCAGAGAATTACGCTGAATTCTTATATTAACCGTAATATAAAATGATCTAATCGGGTCTCTGTTTGCCTTATCCTAGAAGTTTAATAGTGCATTTTACTCGTCAATCCATGCGCTTTGCGATGCCGCTTAGCCCAATAAGCTATCTGAAATAGGAGCGACGTAAATTGAACAAATGTGATAGAATTTCGCTGAATTCTTATATTAACCTTAATGTAAAATGATCTAATCGGGTCTTTGTTCGCCCTACCCAAGAAGTTTAATAGTGCATTTCACTCGTCATTTCTTGCGCTTTGAGATGCCACTTAGCACAAGTCGCTATCTGAAATTGGAGCGACGTATATTGAACAAATGTGATAGAATTTCGCTGAATTCTTATATTAACCAAAATATGAAATGATCTTATCGGGTCTCTGATTGCCCTACCCTAGAAGTTTAATAGTGCATTTTACTCGCCCTTTCGTGCGCTGTGAGATGCCGCTTAGCCCAATACGCTATCTGAAATAGGAGCGACGTAAATTGAACAAATGTGATAGAATTTCACTGGATTCTTATATTAACCAAAATATAAAATGATCTAATCGGGTCTCTGATTGCCCTATCGTAGAAGTTTAATAGTGCATTTTACTCGCCATTCCACGCGCTTTAAGTTGCCGCCTAGCCCAGTACGCTATCTGAAATAGGAGCTACGTAAGTTGAACAAATGTCACAGAATTACGCTGCATTCTTATGTTAACCGTAATATAAAATGATCTAATCGGGTCTCTGTTTGCCTTATCCTAGAAGTTTAAGAGTGCATTTTACTCGCCATTTCATGCGCTTTGAGATGCCGCTTAGCCCAATACGCTATCTGAAATAGGAGCGACGTAAATTAAACAAATGTGATAGAACTTCGCTGAATTCTTATATTAACCATAATATAAAATGATCTAATCGGGTCTCTGATTGCCCTACCCTAGAAGTTTAATAGTGCATTTTACTCACCATTCCACGCGCTTTAAGTTGCCGCCTAGCCCAGTACGCTATCTGAAATAGGAGCTACGTAAGTTGAACAAATGTCACAGAATTACGCTGAATTCTTATATTAACCGTAATATAAAATGATCTAATCGGGTCTCTGTTTGCATTATCCTAGAAGTTTAATAGTGCATTTTACTCGTCAATCCATGCGCTTTGCGATGCCGCTTAGCCCAATAAGCTATCTGAAATTGGAGCGACGTATATTGAACAAATGTGATAGAATTTCGCTGAATTCTTATATTAACCAAAATATAAAATGATCTAATCGGGTCTCTGATTGCCCTATCATAGAAGTTTAATAGTGCATTTTACTCGCCATTCCACGCGCTTTAAGATGCCGCCTAGCCCAGTACGCTATCTGAAATAGGAGCTACGTAAGTTGAACGAATGTGACAGAATTACGCTGATTTCTTATATTAACCGTAATATAAAATGATCTAATCGGGTCTCTGTTTGCCTTATCCTAGAAGTTTAATAGTGCATTTTACTCGCCATTTCATGCGCTTTGAGATGCCTCTTAGCCCAATACGCTATCTGAAATAGGAGCGACGTAAATTGAACAAATGTGATAGAATTTCGCTGAATTCTTATATTAACCAAAATATGAAATGATCTTATCGGGTCTCTGATTGCCCTACCCTAGAAGTTTAATAGTGCATTTTACTCGCCCTTTCGTGCGCTGTGAGATGCCGCTTAGCCCAATACGCTATCTGAAATAGGAGCGACGTAAATTGAACAAATGTGATAGAATTTCGCGGGATTCTTATATTAACCAAAATATAAAATGATCTAATCGGGTCTCTGATTGCCCTATCATAGAAGTTTAAGAGTGCATTTTACTCGCCATTCCACGCGCTTTAAGTTGCCGCCTAGCCCAGTACGCTATCTGAAATAGGAGCTACGTAAGTTGAACAAATGTCACAGAATTACGCTGCATTCTTATGTTAACCGTAATATAAAATGATCTAATCAGGTCTCTGTTTGCCTTATCCTAGAAGTTTAAGAGTGCATTTTACTCGCCATTTCATGCGCTTTGAGATGCAGCTTAGCCCAATACGCTATCTGAAATAGGAGCGACGTAAATTGGACAAATCTGATAGAATTTCGCTGAATTCTTATATTAACCAAAATATAAAATGATCTAATCGGGTCTCTGATTGCCCTACCCTAGAAGTTTAATAGTGTATTTTACTCGCCATTTCATGCGCTTTGAGATGCCGCTTAGACCAATACGCTATCTGAAATAGGAGCGACGTAAATTAAACAAATGTGATAGAACTTCGCTGAATTCTTATATTAACCATAATATAAAATGATCTAATCGGGTCTCTGATTGCCCTACCCTAGAAGTTTAATAGTGCATTTTACTCACCATTCCACGCGCTTTAAGTTGCCGCCTAGCCCAGTTCGCTATCTGAAATAGGAGCTACGTAAGTTGAGCAAATGTCACAGAATTACGCTGAATTCTTATATTAACCGTAATATAAAATGATCTAATCGGGTCTCTGTTTGCCTTATCCTAGAAGTTTAATAGTGCATTTTACTCGTAAATTCATGCGCTTTGCGATGCCGCTTAGCCCAATAAGCTATCTGAAATAGGAGCGACGTAAATTGAAGAAATGTGGTAGAATTTCGCTGAATTCTTATATTAACCAAAATATAAAATGATCTGATCGGGTCTCTGATTGCCCTATCATAGAAGTTTAACAGTGCATTTTACTCGCCATTCCACGCGCTTTAAGTTGCCGCCTAGCCCAGCACGCTATCTGAAATAGGAGCTACGTAAGTTGAACAAATGTCACAGAATTACGCTGAATTGTTATATTAACCGTAATATAAAATGATCTAATCGGGTCTCTGTTTGCCTTATCCTAGAAGTTTAATAGTGCATTTTACTCGCCATTTCATGCGCTTTGAGATGCCGCTTAGCCCAGTACACTATCTGAAATAGGAGCGACGTAAATTGAAAAAATGTGATAGAATTTCCCTGAAATGTTATAGTAAACAAAATATAAAATGATCTATTCGTAACTCTGATTGCCCTATCATAGAAGTTTAGAAGTGCATTTTACTCGCCCTTCCACGCGCTTTAAGATGCCGCCTAGCGCAGTACGCTATCTGAAATAGGAGCGACGTTAGTTGAACAAATGTGATAGAATTACGCTGAATTCTTATATTAACCGTAATATAAAATGATCTATTCGGGTGTCTGTTCGCCCTACCCTAGAAGTTTAATAGTGCATTTCACTCGCCATTCCATGCGCTTTGAGATGCCGCTTAGCCCAATACGCTATCTGAAATAGGAGCGACGTAAATTGATCAAATGTGATAGAATTTCGCTGAATTCTTATATTAACCAAAATATGAAATGATCTTATCGGGTCTCTGATTGCCCTACCCTAGAAGTTTAATAGTGCATTTTACTCGCCCTTTCGTGCGCTGTGAGATGCCGCTTAGCCCAATACGCTATCTGAAATAGGAGCGACGTAAATTGAACAAATCTGATAGAATTTCGCTGGATTCTTATATTAACCAAAATATAAAATGATCTAATCGGGTCTCTGATTGCCCTATCATAGAAGTTTAATAGTGCATTTTACTCGCCATTCCACGCGCTTTAAGTTGCCGCCTAGCCCAGTACGCTATCTGAAATAGGAGCTACGTAAGTTGAACAAATGTAACAGAATTACGCTGAATTCTTATGTTAACCGTAATATAAAATGATCTAATCGGGTCTCTGTTTGCCTTATCCTAGAAGTTTAATAGTGCATTTTACTCGCCATTTCATGGGCTTTGAGATGCCGCTTAGCCCAATACGCTATCTGAAATAGGAGCGACGTAAATTGAACAAATGTGATAGAATTTCGCTGAATTCTTATATTAACCAAAATATAAAATGATCTAATCCGGTCTCTGTTTGCCCTACCCTAGAAGTTTAATAGTGCATTTTACGAGCCATTTCTTGCGCTTTGAGATGCAGCTTAGCCCAATACGCTATCTGAAATAGGAGCGACGTAAATTGAACAAATGTGATAGAATTTCGCTGAATTCTTATATTAACCAAAATATGAAATGATCTTATCGGGTCTCTGATTGCCCTACCCTAGAAGTTTAATAGTGCATTTTACTCGCCCTTTCGTGCGCTGTGAGATGCCGCTTAGCCCAATACGCTATCTGAAATAGGAGCGACGTAAATTGAACAAATGTGATAGAATTTCGCTGGATTCTTATATTAACCAAAATATAAAATGATCTAATCGGGTCTCTGATTGCCCTATCGTAGAAGTTTAATAGTGCATTTTACTCGCCATTCCACGCGCTTTAAGTTGCCGCCTAGCCCAGTACGCTATCTGAAATAGGAGCTACGTAAGTTGAACAAATGTCACAGAATTACGCTGCATTCTTATGTTAACCGTAATATAAAATGATCTAATCGGGTCTCTGTTTGCCTTATCCTAGAAGTTTAAGAGTGCATTTTACTCGCCATTTCATGCGCTTTGAGATGCCGCTTAGCCCAATACGCTATCTGAAATAGGAGCGACGTAAATTAAACAAATGTGATAGAACTTCGCTGAATTCTTATATTAACCATAATATAAAATGATCTAATCGGGTCTCTGATTGCCCTACCCTAGAAGTTTAATAGTGCATTTTACTCACCATTCCACGCGCTTTAAGTTGCCGCCTAGCCCAGTACGCTATCTGAAATAGGAGCTACGTAAGTTGAACAAATGTCACAGAATTACGCTGAATTCTTATATTAACCGTAATATAAAATGATCTAATCGGGTCTCTGTTTGCCTTATCCTAGAAGTTTAATAGTGCATTTTACTCGTCAATCCATGCGCTTTGCGATGCCGCTTAGCCCAATAAGCTATCTGAAATTGGAGCGACGTATATTGAACAAATGTGATAGAATTTCGCTGAATTCTTATATTAACCAAAATATAAAATGATCTAATCGGGTCTCTGATTGCCCTATCATAGAAGTTTAATAGTGCATTTTACTCGCCATTCCACGCGCTTTAAGATGCCGCCTAGCCCAGTACGCTATCTGAAATAGGAGCTACGTAAGTTGAACGAATGTGACAGAATTACGCTGATTTCTTATATTAACCGTAATATAAAATGATCTAATCGGGTCTCTGTTTGCCTTATCCTAGAAGTTTAATAGTGCATTTTACTCGCCATTTCATGCGCTTTGAGATGCCTCTTAGCCCAATACGCTATCTGAAATAGGAGCGACGTAAATTGAACAAATGTGATAGAATTTCGCTGAATTCTTATATTAACCAAAATATGAAATGATCTTATCGGGTCTCTGATTGCCCTACCCTAGAAGTTTAATAGTGCATTTTACTCGCCCTTTCGTGCGCTGTGAGATGCCGCTTAGCCCAATACGCTATCTGAAATAGGAGCGACGTAAATTGAACAAATGTGATAGAATTTCGCGGGATTCTTATATTAACCAAAATATAAAATGATCTAATCGGGTCTCTGATTGCCCTATCATAGAAGTTTAAGAGTGCATTTTACTCGCCATTCCACGCGCTTTAAGTTGACGCCTAGCCCAGTACGCTATCTGAAATAGGAGCTACGTAAGTTGAACAAATGTCACAGAATTACGCTGCATTCTTATGTTAACCGTAATATAAAATGATCTAATCAGGTCTCTGTTTGCCTTATCCTAGAAGTTTAAGAGTGCATTTTACTCGCCATTTCATGCGCTTTGAGATGCCGCTTAGCCCAATACGCTATCTGAAATAGGAGCGACGTAAATTGAACAAATCTGATAGAATTTCGCTGAATTCTTATATTAACCAAAATATAAAATGATCTAATCGGGTCTCTGATTGCCCTACCCTAGAAGTTTAATAGTGTATTTTACTCGCCATTTCATGCGCTTTGAGATGCCGCTTAGACCAATACGCTATCTGAAATAGGAGCGACGTAAATTAAACAAATGTGATAGAACTTCGCTGAATTCTTATATTAACCATAATATAAAATGATCTAATCGGGTCTCTGATTGCCCTACCCTAGAAGTTTAATAGTGCATTTTACTCACCATTCCACGCGCTTTAAGTTGCCGCCTAGCCCAGTTCGCTATCTGGAATAGGAGCTACGTAAGTTGAACAAATGTCACAGAATTACGCTGAATTCTTATATTAACCGTAATATAAAATGATCTAATCGGGTCTCTGTTTGCCTTATCCTAGAAGTTTAATAGTGCATTTTACTCGTAAATTCATGCGCTTTGCGATGCCGCTTAGCCCAATAAGCTATCTGAAATAGGAGCGACGTAAATTTAAGAAATGTGGTAGAATTTCGCTGAATTCTTATATTAACAAAAATATAAAATGATCTGATCGGGTCTCTGATTGCCCTATCATAGAAGTTTAACAGTGCATTTTACTCGCCATTCCACGCGCTTTAAGTTGCCGCCTAGCCCAGCACGCTATCTGAAATAGGAGCTACGTAAGTTGAACAAATGTCACAGAATTACGCTGAATTCTTATATTAACCGTAATATAAAATGATCTAATCGGGTCTCTGTTTGCCTTATCCTAGAAGTTTAATAGTGCATTTTACTCGCCATTTCATGCGCTTTGAGATGCCGCTTAGCCCAGTACACTATCTGAAATAGGAGCGACGTAAATTGAAAAAATGTGATAGAATTTCCCTGAAATGTTATAGTAAACAAAATATAAAATGATCTATTCGTAACTCTGATTGCCCTATCATAGAAGTTTAGAAGTGCATTTTACTCGCCCTTCCACGCGCTTTAAGATGCCGCCTAGCGCAGTACGCTATCTGAAATAGGAGCGACGTTAGTTGAACAAATGTGATAGAATTACGCTGAATTCTTATATTAACCGTAATATAAAATGATCTATTCGGGTGTCTGTTCGCCCTACCCTAGAAGTTTAATAGTGCATTTCACTCGCCATTCCATGCGCTTTGAGATGCCGCTTAGCCCAATACGCTATCTGAAATAGGAGCGACGTAAATTGAACAAATGTGATAGAATTTCGCTGAATTCTTATATTAACCAAAATATGAAATGATCTTATCGGGTCTCTGATTGCCCTACCCTAGAAGTTTAATAGTGCATTTTACTCGCCCTTTCGTGCGCTGTGAGATGCCGCTTAGCCCAATACGCTATCTGAAATAGGAGCGACGTAAATTGAACAAATCTGATAGAATTTCGCTGGATTCTTATATTAACCAAAATATAAAATGATCTAATCGGGTCTCTGATTGCCCTATCATAGAAGTTTAATAGTGCATTTTACTCGCCATTCCACGCGCTTTAAGTTGCCGCCTAGCCCAGTACGCTATCTGAAATAGGAGCTACGTAAGTTGAACAAATGTCACAGAATTACGCTGAATTCTTATGTTAACCGTAATATAAAATGATCTAATCGGGTCTCTGTTTGCCTTATCCTAGAAGTTTAATAGTGCATTTTACTCGCCATTTCATGGGCTTTGAGATGCCGCTTAGCCCAATACGCTATCTGAAATAGGAGCGACGTAAATTGAACAAATGTGATAGAATTTCGCTGAATTCTTATATTAACCAAAATATAAAATGATCTAATCCGGTCTCTGTTTGCCCTACCCTAGAAGTTTAATAGTGCATTTTACGAGCCATTTCTTGCGCTTTGAGATGCAGCTTAGCCCAATACGCTATCTGAAATAGGAGCGACGTAAATTGAACAAATGTGATAGAATTTCGCTGAATTCTTATATTAACCAAAATATGAAATGATCTTATCGGGTCTCTGATTGCCCTACCCTAGAAGTTTAATAGTGCATTTTACTCGCCCTTTCGTGCGCTGTGAGATGCCGCTTAGCCCAATACGCTATCTGAAATAGGAGCGACGTAAATTGAACAAATGTGATAGAATTTCGCTGGATTCTTATATTAACCAAAATATAAAATGATCTAATCGGGTCTCTGATTGCCCTATCGTAGAAGTTTAATAGTGCATTTTACTCGCCATTCCACGCGCTTTAAGTTGCCGCCTAGCCCAGTACGCTATCTGAAATAGGAGCTACGTAAGTTGAACAAATGTCACAGAATTACGCTGCATTCTTATATTAACCGTAATATAAAATGATCTAATCGGGTCTCTGTTTGCCTTATCCTAGAAGTTTAATAGTGCATTTTACTCGTCAATCCATGCGCTTTGCGATGCCGCTTAGCCCAATAAGCTATCTGAAATTGGAGCGACGTATATTGAACAAATGTGATAGAATTTCGCTGAATTCTTATATTAACCAAAATATAAAATGATCTAATCGGGTCTCTGATTGCCCTATCATAGAAGTTTAATAGTGCATTTTACTCGCCATTCCACGCGCTTTAAGATGCCGCCTAGCCCAGTACGCTATCTGAAATAGGAGCTACGTAAGTTGAACGAATGTGACAGAATTACGCTGATTTCTTATATTAACCGTAATATAAAATGATCTAATCGGGTCTCTGTTTGCCTTATCCTAGAAGTTTAATAGTGCATTTTACTCGCCATTTCATGCGCTTTGAGATGCCTCTTAGCCCAATACGCTATCTGAAATAGGAGCGACGTAAATTGAACAAATGTGATAGAATTTCGCTGAATTCTTATATTAACCAAAATATGAAATGATCTTATCGGGTCTCTGATTGCCCTACCCTAGAAGTTTAATAGTGCATTTTACTCGCCCTTTCGTGCGCTGTGAGATGCCGCTTAGCCCAATACGCTATCTGAAATAGGAGCGACGTAAATTGAACAAATGTGATAGAATTTCGCGGGATTCTTATATTAACCAAAATATAAAATGATCTAATCGGGTCTCTGATTGCCCTATCATAGAAGTTTAAGAGTGCATTTTACTCGCCATTCCACGCGCTTTAAGTTGCCGCCTAGCCCAGTACGCTATCTGAAATAGGAGCTACGTAAGTTGAACAAATGTCACAGAATTACGCTGCATTCTTATGTTAACCGTAATATAAAATGATCTAATCAGGTCTCTGTTTGCCTTATCCTAGAAGTTTAAGAGTGCATTTTACTCGCCATTTCATGCGCTTTGAGATGCCGCTTAGCCCAATACGCTATCTGAAATAGGAGCGACGTAAATTGAACAAATCTGATAGAATTTCGCTGAATTCTTATATTAACCAAAATATAAAATGATCTAATCGGGTCTCTGATTGCCCTACCCTAGAAGTTTAATAGTGTATTTTACTCGCCATTTCATGCGCTTTGAGATGCCGCTTAGACCAATACGCTATCTGAAATAGGAGCGACGTAAATTAAACAAATGTGATAGAACTTCGCTGAATTCTTATATTAACCATAATATAAAATGATCTAATCGGGTCTCTGATTGCCCTACCCTAGAAGTTTAATAGTGCATTTTACTCACCATTCCACGCGCTTTAAGTTGCCGCCTAGCCCAGTTCGCTATCTGAAATAGGAGCTACGTAAGTTGAACAAATGTCACAGAATTACGCTGAATTCTTATATTAACCGTAATATAAAATGATCTAATCGGGTCTCTGTTTGCCTTATCCTAGAAGTTTAATAGTGCATTTTACTCGTCAATTCATGCGCTTTGCGATGCCGCTTAGCCCAATAAGCTATCTGAAATAGGAGCGACGTAAATTGAAGAAATGTGGTAGAATTTCGCTGAATTCTTATATTAACCAAAATATAAAATGATCTGATCGGGTCTCTGATTGCCCTATCATAGAAGTTTAACAGTGCATTTTACTCGCCATTCCACGCGCTTTAAGTTGCCGCCTAGCCCAGCACGCTATCTGAAATAGGAGCTACGTAAGTTGAACAAATGTCACAGAATTACGCTGAATTCTTATATTAACCGTAATATAAAATGATCTAATCGGGTCTCTGTTTGCCTTATCCTAGAAGTTTAATAGTGCATTTTACTCGCCATTTCATGCGCTTTGAGATGCCGCTTAGCCCAGTACACTATCTGAAATAGGAGCGACGTAAATTGAAAAAATGTGATAGAATTTCCCTGAAATGTTATAGTAAACAAAATATAAAATGATCTATTCGTAACTCTGATTGCCCTATCATAGAAGTTTAGAAGTGCATTTTACTCGCCCTTCCACGCGCTTTAAGATGCCGCCTAGCGCAGTACGCTATCTGAAATAGGAGCGACGTTAGTTGAACAAATGTGATAGAATTACGCTGAATTCTTATATTAACCGTAATATAAAATGATCTATTCGGGTGTCTGTTCGCCCTACCCTAGAAGTTTAATAGTGCATTTCACTCGCCATTCCATGCGCTTTGAGATGCCGCTTAGCCCAATACGCTATCTGAAATAGGAGCGACGTAAATTGAACAAATGTGATAGAATTTCGCTGAATTCTTATATTAACCAAAATATGAAATGATCTTATCGGGTCTCTGATTGCCCTACCCTAGAAGTTTAATAGTGCATTTTACTCGCCCTTTCGTGCGCTGTGAGATGCCGCTTAGCCCAATACGCTATCTGAAATAGGAGCGACGTAAATTGAACAAATCTGATAGAATTTCGCTGGATTCTTATATTAACCAAAATATAAAATGATCTAATCGGGTCTCTGATTGCCTTATCATAGAAGTTTAACAGTGCATTTTACTCGCCATTCCACGCGCTTTAAGTTGCCGCCTAGCCCAGCACGCTATCTGAAATAGGAGCTACGTAAGTTGAACAAATGTCACAGAATTACGCTGAATTCTTATATTAACCGTAATATAAAATGATCTAATCGGGTCTCCGTTTGCCTTATCCTAGAAGTTTAATAGTGCATTTTACTCGCCATTTCATGCGCTTTGAGATGCCGCTTAGCCCAATACGCTATCTGAAATAGGAGCGACGTAAATTGAACAAATGTGATAGAATTTCGCTGAATTCTTATATTAACCAAAATATAAAATGATCTAATGGGGTCTCTGTTTGCCCTACCCTAGAAGTTTAATAGTGCATTTTACTCGCCATTTCTTGCGCTTTGAGATGCCACTTAGCACAAGTCGCTATCTGAAATAGGAGCGATGTAAATTGAACAAATGTGATAGAATTTCGCTGAATTCTTATATTAACCTTAATGTAAAATGATCTAATCGGGTCTTTGTTCGCCCTACCCAAGAAGTTTAATAGTGCATTTCCCTCGTCATTTCATGCGCTTTGCGATGCCGCTTAGCCCAATAAGCTATCTGAAATTGGAGCGACGTATATTGAACAAATGTGATAGAATTTCGCTGAATTCTTATATTAACCAAAATATAAAATGATCTAATCGGGTCTCTGATTGCCCTATCATAGAAGTTTAATAGTGCATTTTACTCGCCATTCCACGCGCTTTAAGATGCCGCCTAGCCCAGTACGCTATCTGAAATAGGAGCTACGTAAGTTGAACGAATGTGGCACAATTACGCTGATTTCTTATATTAACCGTAATATAAAATGATCTAATCGGGTCTCTGTTTGCCTTATCCTAGAAGTTTAATAGTGCATTTTACTCGCCATTTCATGCGCTTTGTGATGCCTCTTAGCCCAATACGCTATCTGAAATAGGAGCGACGTAAATTGAACAAATGTGATAGAATTTCGCTGAATTCTTATATTAACCAAAATATAAAATGATCTAATCCGGTCTCTGTTTGCCCTACCCTAGAAGTTTAATAGTGCATTTTACGAGCCATTTCTTGCGCTTTGAGATGCAGCTTAGCCCAATACGCTATCTGAAATAGGAGCGACGTAAATTGAACAAATGTGATAGAATTTCGCTGAATTCTTATATTAACCAAAATATGAAATGATCTTATCGGGTCTCTGATTGCCCTACCCTAGAAGTTTAATAGTGCATTTTACTCGCCATTCCTCGCGCTTTAAGTTGCCGCCTAGCCCAGTACGCTATCTGAAATAGGAGCTACGTAAGTTGAACAAATGTCACAGAATTACGCTGCATTCTTATGTTAACCGTAATATAAAATGATCTAATCGGGTCTCTGTTTGCCTTATCCTAGAAGTTTAAGAGTGCATTTTACTCGCCATTTCATGCGCTTTGAGATGCCGCTTAGCCCAATACGCTATCTGAAATAGGAGCGACGTAAATTAAACAAATGTGATAGAACTTCGCTGAATTCTTATATTAACCATAATATAAAATGATCTAATCGGGTCTCTGATTGCCCTACCCTAGAAGTTTAATAGTGCATTTTACTCACCATTCCACGCGCTTTAAGTTGCCGCCTAGCCCAGTACGCTATCTGAAATAGGAGCTACGTAAGTTGAACAAATGTCACAGAATTACGCTGAATTCTTATATTAACCGTAATATAAAATGATCTAATCGGGTCTCTGTTTGCCTTATCCTAGAAGTTTAATAGTGCATTTTACTCGTCAATCCATGCGCTTTGCGATGCCGCTTAGCCCAATACGCTATCTGAAATAGGAGCGACGTAAATTGAACAAATGTGATAGAATTTCGCTGAATTCTTATATTAACCAAAATATAAAATGATCTAATCGGGTCTCTGATTGCCTTATCATAGAAGTTTAACAGTGCATTTTACTCGCCATTCCACGCGCTTTAAGTTGCCGCCTAGCCCAGCACGCTATCTGAAATAGGAGCTACGTAAGTTGAACAAATGTCACAGAATTACGCTGAATTCTTATATTAACCGTAATATAAAATGATCTAATCGGGTCTCCGTTTGCCTTATCCTAGAAGTTTAATAGTGCATTTTACTCGCCATTTCATGCGCTTTGAGATGCCGCTTAGCCCAATACGCTATCTGAAATAGGAGCGACGTAAATTGAACAAATGTGATAGAATTTCGCTGAATTCTTATATTAACCAAAATATAAAATGATCTAATGGGGTCTCTGTTTGCCCTACCCTAGAAGTTTAATAGTGCATTTTACTCGCCATTTCTTGCGCTTTGAGATGCCACTTAGCACAAGTCGCTATCTGAAATAGGAGCGATGTAAATTGAACAAATGTGATAGAATTTCGCTGAATTCTTATATTAACCTTAATGTAAAATGATCTAATCGGGTCTTTGTTCGCCCTACCCAAGAAGTTTAATAGTGCATTTGCCTCGTCATTTCATGCGCTTTGCGATGCCGCTTAGCCCAATAAGCTATCTGAAATTGGAGCGACGTAAATTGAACAAATGTGATAGAATTTCGCTGAATTCTTATATTAACCAAAATATAAAATGATCTAATCCGGTCTCTGTTTGCCCTACCCTAGAAGTTTAATAGTGCATTTTACGAGCCATTTCTTGCGCTTTGAGATGCAGCTTAGCCCAATACGCTATCTGAAATAGGAGCGACGTAAATTGAACAAATGTGATAGAATTTCGCTGAATTCTTATATTAACCAAAATATGAAATGATCTTATCGGGTCTCTGATTGCCCTACCCTAGAAGTTCAATAGTGCATTTTACTCGCCCTTTCGTGCGCTGTGAGATGCCGCTTAGCCCAATACGCTATCTGAAATAGGAGCGACGTAAATTGAACAAATGTGATAGAATTTCGCTGGATTCTTATATTAACCAAAATATAAAATGATCTAATCGGGTCTCTGATTGCCCTATCATAGAAGTTTAATAGTGCATTTTACTCGCCATTCCACGCGCTTTAAGTTGCCGCCTAGCCCAGTACGCTATCTGAAATAGGAGCTACGTAAGTTGAACAAATGTCACAGAATTACGCTGCATTCTTATGTTAACCGTAATATAAAATGATCTAATCGGGTCTCTGTTTGCCTTATCCTAGAAGTTTAAGAGTGCATTTTACTCGCCATTTCATGCGCTTTGAGATGCCGCTTAGCCCAATACGCTATCTGAAATAGGAGCGACGTAAATTAAACAAATGTGATAGAACTTCGCTGAATTCTTATATTAACCATAATATAAAATGATCTAATCGGGTCTCTGATTGCCCTACCCTAGAAGTTTAATAGTGCATTTTACTCACCATTCCACGCGCTTTAAGTTGCCGCCTAGCCCAGTACGCTATCTGAAATAGGAGCTACGTAAGTTGAACAAATGTCACAGAATTACGCTGAATTCTTATATTAACCGTAATATAAAATGATCTAATCGGGTCTCCGTTTGCCTTATCCTAGAAGTTTAATAGTGCATTTTACTCGCCATTTCTTGCGCTTTGAGATGCCACTTAGCACAAGTCGCTATCTGAAATAGGAGCGATGTAAATTGAACAAATGTGATAGAATTTCGCTGAATTCTTATATTAACCTTAATGTAAAATGATCTAATCGGGTCTTTGTTCGCCCTACCCAAGAAGTTTAATAGTGCATTTCACTCGTCATTTCATGCGCTTTGCGATGCCGCTTAGCCCAATAAGCTATCTGAAATTGGAGCGACGTATATTGAACAAATGTGATAGAATTTCGCTGAATTCTTATATTAACCAAAATATAAAATGATCTAATCGTGTCTCTGATTGCCCTATCATAGAAGTTTAATAGTGCATTTTACTCGCCATTCCACGCGCTTTAAGTTGCCGCCTAGCCCAGTACGCTATCTGAAATAGGAGCTACGTAAGTTGAACAAATGTCACAGAATTACGCTGCATTCTTATGTTAACCGTAATATAAAATGATCTAATCGGGTCTCTGTTTGCCTTATCCTAGAAGTTTAAGAGTGCATTTTACTCGCCATTTCATGCGCTTTGAGATGCCGCTTAGCCCAATACGCTATCTGAAATAGGAGCGACGTAAATTAAACAAATGTGATAGAACTTCGCTGAATTCTTATATTAACCATAATATAAAATGATCTAATCGGGTCTCTGATTGCCCTACCCTAGAAGTTTAATAGTGCATTTTACTCACCATTCCACGCGCTTTAAGTTGCCGCCTAGCCCAGTACGCTATCTGAAATAGGAGCTACGTAAGTTGAACAAATGTCACAGAATTACGCTGAATTCTTATATTAACCGTAATATAAAATGATCTAATCGGGTCTCTGTTTGCCTTATCCTAGAAGTTTAATAGTGCATTTTACTCGTCAATCCATGCGCTTTGCGATGCCGCTTAGCCCAATAAGCTATCTGAAATAGGAGCGACGTAAATTGAACAAATGTGATAGAATTTCGCTGAATTCTTATATTAACCAAAATATAAAATGATCTAATCCGGTCTCTGTTTGCCCTACCCTAGAAGTTTAATAGTGCATTTTACGAGCCATTTCTTGCGATTTGAGATGCAGCTTAGCCCAATACGCTATCTGAAATAGGAGCGACGTAAATTGAACAAATGTGATAGAATTTCGCTGAATTCTTATATTAACCAAAATATGAAATGATCTTATCGGGTCTCTGATTGCCCTACCTTAGAAGTTTAATAGTGCATTTTACTCGCCCTTTCGTGCGCTGTGAGATGCCGCTTAGCCCAATACGCTATCTGAAATAGGAGCGACGTAAATTGAACAAATGTGATAGAATTTCGCTGGATTCTTATATTAACCAAAATATAAAATGATCTAATCGGGTCTCTGATTGCCCTATCATAGAAGTTTAATAGTGCATTTTACTCGCCATTCCACGCGCTTTAAGTTGCCGCCTAGCCCAGTACGCTACCTGAAATAGGAGCTACGTAAGTTGAACAAATGTCACAGAATTACGCTGCATTCTTATGTTAACCGTAATAGAAAATGATCTAATCGGGTCTCTGTTCGCCTTATCCTAGAAGTTTAAGAGTGCATTTTACTCGCCATTTCATGCGCTTTGAGATGCCGCTTAGCCCAATACGCTATCTGAAATAGGAGCGACGTAAATTAAACAAATGTGATAGAACTTCGCTGAATTCTTATATTAACCATAATATAAAATGATCTAATCGGGTCTCTGATTGCCCTACCCTAGAAGTTTAATAGTGCATTTTACTCACCATTCCACGCGCTTTAAGTTGCCCCCTAGCCCAGTACGCTATCTGAAATAGGAGCTACGTAAGTTGAACAAATGTCAGAGAATTACGCTGAATTCTTATATTAACCGTAATATAAAATGATCTAATCGGGTCTCTGTTTGCCTTATCCTAGAAGTTTAATAGTGCATTTTACTCGTCAATCCATGCGCTTTGCGATGCCGCTTAGCCCAATAAGCTATCTGAAATAGGAGCGACGTAAATTGAACAAATGTGATAGAATTTCGCTGAATTCTTATATTAACCTTAATGTAAAATGATCTAATCGGGTCTTTGTTCGCCCTACCCAAGAAGTTTAATAGTGCATTTCACTCGTCATTTCTTGCGCTTTGAGATGCCACTTAGCACAAGTCGCTATCTGAAATTGGAGCGACGTATATTGAACAAATGTGATAGAATTTCGCTGAATTCTTATATTAACCAAAATATAAAATGATCTAATCGGGTCTCTGATTGCCCTATCATAGAAGTTTAATAGTGCATTTTACTCGCCATTCCACGTGCTTTAAGATGCCGCCTAGCCCAGTACGCTATCTGAAATAGGAGCCACGTAAGTTGAACGAATGTGGCACAATTACGCTGATTTCTTATATTAACCGTAATATAAAATGATCTAATCGGGTCTCTGTTTGCCTTATCCTAGAAGTTTAATAGTGCATTTTACTCGCCATTTCATGCGCTTTGAGATGCCTCTTAGCCCAGTACGCTATCTGAAATAGGAGCGACGTAAATTGAACAAATGTGATAGAATTTCGCTGAATTCTTATATTAACCAAAATATAAAATGATCTAATCCGGTCTCTGTTTGCCCTACCCTAGAAGTTTAATAGTGCATTTTACGAGCCATTTCTTGCGCTTTGAGATGCAGCTTAGCCCAATACGCTATCTGAAATAGGAGCGACGTAAATTGAACAAATGTGATAGAATTTCGCTGAATTCTTATATTAACCAAAATATGAAATGATCTTATCGGGTCTCTGATTGCCCTACCCTAGAAGTTTAATAGTGCATTTTACTCGCCCTTTCGTGCGCTGTGAGATGCCGCTTAGCCCAATACGCTATCTGAAATAGGAGCGACGTAAATTGAACAAATGTGATAGAATTTCACTGGATTCTTATATTAACCAAAATATAAAATGATCTAATCGGGTCTCTGATTGCCCTATCGTAGAAGTTTAATAGTGCATTTTACTCGCCATTCCACGCGCTTTAAGTTGCCGCCTAGCCCAGTACGCTATCTGAAATAGGAGCTACGTAAGTTGAACAAATGTCACAGAATTACGCTGCATTCTTATGTTAACCGTAATATAAAATGATCTAATCGGGTCTCTGTTTGCCTTATCCTAGAAGTTTAAGAGTGCATTTTACTCGCCATTTCATGCGCTTTGAGATGCCGCTTAGCCCAATACGCTATCTGAAATAGGAGCGACGTAAGTTGAACGAATGTGACAGAATTACGCTGATTTCTTATATTAACCGTAATATAAAATGATCTAATCGGGTCTCTGTTTGCCTTATCCTAGAAGTTTAATAGTGCATTTTACTCGCCATTTCATGCGCTTTGAGATGCCTCTTAGCCCAATACGCTATCTGAAATAGGAGCGACGTAAATTGAACAAATGTGATAGAATTTCGCTGAATTCTTATATTAACCAAAATATGAAATGATCTTATCGGGTCTCTGATTGCCCTACCCTAGAAGTTTAATAGTGCATTTTACTCGCCCTTTCGTGCGCTGTGAGATGCCGCTTAGCCCAATACGCTATCTGAAATAGGAGCGACGTAAATTGAACAAATGTGATAGAATTTCGCGGGATTCTTATATTAACCAAAATATAAAATGATCTAATCGGGTCTCTGATTGCCCTATCATAGAAGTTTAAGAGTGCATTTTACTCGCCATTCCACGCGCTTTAAGTTGCCGCCTAGCCCAGTACGCTATCTGAAATAGGAGCTACGTAAGTTGAACAAATGTCACAGAATTACGCTGCATTCTTATGTTAACCGTAATATAAAATGATCTAATCAGGTCTCTGTTTGCCTTATCCTAGAAGTTTAAGAGTGCATTTTACTCGCCATTTCATGCGCTTTGAGATGCCGCTTAGCCCAATACGCTATCTGAAATAGGAGCGACGTAAATTGAACAAATCTGATAGAATTTCGCTGAATTCTTATATTAACCAAAATATAAAATGATCTAATCAGGTCTCTGATTGCCCTACCCTAGAAGTTTAATAGTGTATTTTACTCGCCATTTCATGCGCTTTGAGATGCCGCTTAGACCAATACGCTATCTGAAATAGGAGCGACGTAAATTAAACAAATGTGATAGAACTTCGCTGAATTCTTATATTAACCATAATATAAAATGATCTAATCGGGTCTCTGATTGCCCTACCCTAGAAGTTTAATAGTGCAT
This sequence comes from Macropis europaea, assembly GCA_916610135.2. Classification (NCBI taxonomy): domain Eukaryota; kingdom Metazoa; phylum Arthropoda; class Insecta; order Hymenoptera; family Melittidae; genus Macropis; species Macropis europaea. The sequence continues at coordinate 183,879 of CAKAJE020002061.1, forward strand.
TTTACTCACCATTCCACGCGCTTTAAGTTGCCGCCTAGCCCAGTTCGCTATCTGAAATAGGAGCTACGTAAGTTGAGCAAATGTCACAGAATTACGCTGAATTCTTATATTAACCGTAATATAAAATGATCTAATCGGGTCTCTGTTTGCCTTATCCTAGAAGTTTAATAGTGCATTTTACTCGTAAATTCATGCGCTTTGCGATGCCGCTTAGCCCAATAAGCTATCTGAAATAGGAGCGACGTAAATTGAAGAAATGTGGTAGAATTTCGCTGAATTCTTATATTAACCAAAATATAAAATGATCTGATCGGGTCTCTGATTGCCCTATCATAGAAGTTTAACAGTGCATTTTACTCGCCATTCCACGCGCTTTAAGTTGCCGCCTAGCCCAGCACGCTATCTGAAATAGGAGCTACGTAAGTTGAACAAATGTCACAGAATTACGCTGAATTGTTATATTAACCGTAATATAAAATGATCTAATCGGGTCTCTGTTTGCCTTATCCTAGAAGTTTAATAGTGCATTTTACTCGCCATTTCATGCGCTTTGAGATGCCGCTTAGCCCAGTACACTATCTGAAATAGGAGCGACGTAAATTGAAAAAATGTGATAGAATTTCCCTGAAATGTTATAGTAAACAAAATATAAAATGATCTATTCGTAACTCTGATTGCCCTATCATAGAAGTTTAGAAGTGCATTTTACTCGCCCTTCCACGCGCTTTAAGATGCCGCCTAGCGCAGTACGCTATCTGAAATAGGAGCGACGTTAGTTGAACAAATGTGATAGAATTACGCTGAATTCTTATATTAACCGTAATATAAAATGATCTATTCGGGTGTCTGTTCGCCCTACCCTAGAAGTTTAATAGTGCATTTCACTCGCCATTCCATGCGCTTTGAGATGCCGCTTAGCCCAATACGCTATCTGAAATAGGAGCGACGTAAATTGAACAAATGTGATAGAATTTCGCTGAATTCTTATATTAACCAAAATATGAAATGATCTTATCGGGTCTCTGATTGCCCTACCCTAGAAGTTTAATAGTGCATTTTACTCGCCCTTTCGTGCGCTGTGAGATGCCGCTTAGCCCAATACGCTATCTGAAATAGGAGCGACGTAAATTGAACAAATCTGATAGAATTTCGCTGGATTCTTATATTAACCAAAATATAAAATGATCTAATCGGGTCTCTGATTGCCCTACCATAGAAGTTTAATAGTGCATTTTACTCGCCATTCCACGCGCTTTAAGTTGCCGCCTAGCCCAGTACGCTATCTGAAATAGGAGCTACGTAAGTTGAACAAATGTAACAGAATTACGCTGAATTCTTATGTTAACCGTAATATAAAATGATCTAATCGGGTCTCTGTTTGCCTTATCCTAGAAGTTTAATAGTGCATTTTACTCGCCATTTCATGGGCTTTGAGATGCCGCTTAGCCCAATACGCTATCTGAAATAGGAGCGACGTAAATTGAACAAATGTGATAGAATTTCGCTGAATTCTTATATTAACCAAAATATAAAATGATCTAATCCGGTCTCTGTTTGCCCTACCCTAGAAGTTTAATAGTGCATTTTACGAGCCATTTCTTGCGCTTTGAGATGCAGCTTAGCCCAATACGCTATCTGAAATAGGAGCGACGTAAATTGAACAAATGTGATAGAATTTCGCTGAATTCTTATATTAACCAAAATATGAAATGATCTTATCGGGTCTCTGATTGCCCTACCCTAGAAGTTTAATAGTGCATTTTACTCGCCCTTTCGTGCGCTGTGAGATGCCGCTTAGCCCAATACGCTATCTGAAATAGGAGCGACGTAAATTGAACAAATGTGATAGAATTTCGCTGGATTCTTATATTAACCAAAATATAAAATGATCTAATCGGGTCTCTGATTGCCCTATCGTAGAAGTTTAATAGTGCATTTTACTCGCCATTCCACGCGCTTTAAGTTGCCGCCTAGCCCAGTACGCTATCTGAAATAGGAGCTACGTAAGTTGAACAAATGTCACAGAATTACGCTGCATTCTTATGTTAACCGTAATATAAAATGATCTAATCGGGTCTCTGTTTGCCTTATCCTAGAAGTTTAAGAGTGCATTTTACTCGCCATTTCATGCGCTTTGAGATGCCGCTTAGCCCAATACGCTATCTGAAATAGGAGCGACGTAAATTAAACAAATGTGATAGAACTTCGCTGAATTCTTATATTAACCATAATATAAAATGATCTAATCGGGTCTCTGATTGCCCTACCCTAGAAGTTTAATAGTGCATTTTACTCACCATTCCACGCGCTTTAAGTTGCCGCCTAGCCCAGTACGCTATCTGAAATAGGAGCTACGTAAGTTGAACGAATGTGACAGAATTACGCTGAATTCTTATATTAACCGTAATATAAAATGATCTAATCGGGTCTCTGTTTGCCTTATCCTAGAAGTTTAATAGTGCATTTTACTCGCCATTTCATGCGCTTTGAGGTGCCTCTTAGCCCAATACGCTATCTGAAATAGGAGCGACGTAAATTGAACAAATGTGATAGAATTTCGCTGAATTCTTATATTAACCAAAATATGAAATGATCTTATCGGGTCTCTGATTGCCCTACCCTAGAAGTTTAATAGTGCATTTTACTCGCCCTTTCGTGCGCTGTGAGATGCCGCTTAGCCCAATACGCTATCTGAAATAGGAGCGACGTAAATTGAACAAATGTGATAGAATTTCGCGGGATTCTTATATTAACCAAAATATAAAATGATCTAATCGGGTCTCTGATTGCCCTATCATAGAAGTTTAAGAGTGCATTTTACTCGCCATTCCACGCGCTTTAAGTTGCCGCCTAGCCCAGTACGCTATCTGAAATAGGAGCTACGTAAGTTGAACAAATGTCACAGAATTACGCTGCATTCTTATGTTAACCGTAATATAAAATGATCTAATCAGGTCTCTGTTTGCCTTATCCTAGAAGTTTAAGAGTGCATTTTACTCGCCATTTCATGCGCTTTGAGATGCCGCTTAGCCCAATACGCTATCTGAAATAGGAGCGACGTAAATTGAACAAATCTGATAGAATTTCGCTGAATTCTTATATTAACCAAAATATAAAATGATATAATCGGGTCTCTGATTGCCCTACCCTAGAAGTTTAATAGTGTATTTTACTCGCCATTTCATGCGCTTTGAGATGCCGCTTAGACCAATACGCTATCTGAAATAGGAGCGACGTAAATTAAACAAATGTGATAGAACTTCGCTGAATTCTTATATTAACCATAATATAAAATGATCCAATCGGGTCTCTGATTGCCCTACCCTAGAAGTTTAATAGTGCATTTTACTCACCATTCCACGCGCTTTAAGTTGCCGCCTAGCCCAGTTCGCTATCTGGAATAGGAGCTACGTAAGTTGAACAAATGTCACAGAATTACGCTGAATTCTTATATTAACCGTAATATAAAATGATCTAATCGGGTCTCTGTTTGCCTTATCCTAGAAGTTTAATAGTGCATTTTACTCGTAAATTCATGCGCTTTGCGATGCCGCTTAGCCCAATAAGCTATCTGAAATAGGAGCGACGTAAATTGAAGAAATGTGGTAGAATTTCGCTGAATTCTTATATTAACCAAAATATAAAATGATCTGATCGGGTCTCTGATTGCCCTATCATAGAAGTTTAACAGTGCATTTTACTCGCCATTCCACGCGCTTTAAGTTGCCGCCTAGCCCAGCACGCTATCTGAAATAGGAGCTACGTAAGTTGAACAAATGTCACAGAATTACGCTGAATTCTTATATTAACCGTAATATAAAATGATCTAATCGGGTCTCTGTTTGCCTTATCCTAGAAGTTTAATAGTGCATTTTACTCGCCATTTCATGCGCTTTGAGATGCCGCTTAGCCCAGTACACTATCTGAAATAGGAGCGACGTAAATTGAAAAAATGTGATAGAATTTCCCTGAAATGTTATAGTAAACAAAATATAAAATGATCTATTCGTAACTCTGATTGCCCTATCATAGAAGTTTAGAAGTGCATTTTACTCGCCCTTCCACGCGCTTTAAGATGCCGCCTAGCGCAGTACGCTATCTGAAATAGGAGCGACGTTAGTTGAACAAATGTGATAGAATTACGCTGAATTCTTATATTAACCGTAATATAAAATGATCTATTCGGGTGTCTGTTCGCCCTACCCTAGAAGTTTAATAGTGCATTTCACTCGCCATTCCATGCGCTTTGAGATGCCGCTTAGCCCAATACGCTATCTGAAATAGGAGCGACGTAAATTGAACAAATGTGATAGAATTTCGCTGAATTCTTATATTAACCAAAATATAAAATGATCTAATCCGGTCTCTGTTTGCCCTACCCTAGAAGTTTAATAGTGCATTTTACGAGCCATTTCTTGCGCTTTGAGATGCAGCTTAGCCCAATACGCTATCTGAAATAGGAGCGACGTAAATTGAACAAATGTGATAGAATTTCGCTGAATTCTTATATTAACCAAAATATGAAATGATCTTATCGGGTCTCTGATTGCCCTACCCTAGAAGTTTAATAGTGCATTTTACTCGCCCTTTCGTGCGCTGTGAGATGCCGCTTAGCCCAATACGCTATCTGAAATAGGAGCGACGTAAATTGAACAAATGTGATAGAATTTCGCTGGATTCTTATATTAACCAAAATATAAAATGATCTAATCGGGTCTCTGATTGCCCTATCGTAGAAGTTTAATAGTGCATTTTACTCGCCATTCCACGCGCTTTAAGTTGCCGCCTAGCCCAGTACGCTATCTGAAATAGGAGCTACGTAAGTTGAACAAATGTCACAGAATTACGCTGCATTCTTATATTAACCGTAATATAAAATGATCTAATCGGGTCTCTGTTTGCCTTATCCTAGAAGTTTAATAGTGCATTTTACTCGTCAATCCATGCGCTTTGCGATGCCGCTTAGCCCAATAAGCTATCTGAAATTGGAGCGACGTATATTGAACAAGTGTGATAGAATTTCGCTGAATTCTTATATTAACCAAAATATAAAATGATCTAATCGGGTCTCTGATTGCCCTATCATAGAAGTTTAATAGTGCATTTTACTCGCCATTCCACGCGCTTTAAGATGCCGCCTAGCCCAGTACGCTATCTGAAATAGGAGCTACGTAAGTTGAACGAATGTGACAGAATTACGCTGATTTCTTATATTAACCGTAATATAAAATGATATAATCGGGTCTCTGTTTGCCTTATCCTAGAAGTTTAATAGTGCATTTTACTCGCCATTTCATGCGCTTTGAGATGCCTCTTAGCCCAATACGCTATCTGAAATAGGAGCGACGTAAATTGAACAAATGTGATAGAATTTCGCTGAATTCTTATATTAACCAAAATATGAAATGATCTTATCGGGTCTCTGATTGCCCTACCCTAGAAGTTTAATAGTGCATTTTACTCGCCCTTTCGTGCGCTGTGAGATGCCGCTTAGCCCAATACGCTATCTGAAATAGGAGCGACGTAAATTGAACAAATGTGATAGAATTTCGCGGGATTCTTATATTAACCAAAATATAAAATGATCTAATCGGGTCTCTGATTGCCCTATCATAGAAGTTTAAGAGTGCATTTTACTCGCCATTCCACGCGCTTTAAGTTGCCGCCTAGCCCAGTACGCTATCTGAAATAGGAGCTACGTAAGTTGAACAAATGTCACAGAATTACGCTGCATTCTTATGTTAACCGTAATATAAAATGATCTAATCAGGTCTCTGTTTGCCTTATCCTAGAAGTTTAAGAGTGCATTTTTACTCGCCATTTCATGCGCTTTGAGATGCCGCTTAGCCCAATACGCTATCTGAAATAGGAGCGACGTAAATTGAACAAATCTGATAGAATTTCGCTGAATTCTTATATTAACCAAAATATAAAATGATCTAATCGGGTCTCTGATTGCCCTACCCTAGAAGTTTAATAGTGTATTTTACTCGCCATTTCATGCGCTTTGAGATGCCGCTTAGACCAATACGCTATCTGAAATAGGAGCGACGTAAATTAAACAAATGTGATAGAACTTCGCTGAATTCTTATATTAACCATAATATAAAATGATCCAATCGGGTCTCTGATTGCCCTACCCTAGAAGTTTAATAGTGCATTTTACTCACCATTCCACGCGCTTTAAGTTGCCGCCTAGCCCAGTTCGCTATCTGGAATAGGAGCTACGTAAGTTGAACAAATGTCACAGAATTACGCTGAATTCTTATATTAACCGTAATATAAAATGATCTAATCGGGTCTCTGTTTGCCTTATCCTAGAAGTTTAATAGTGCATTTTACTCGTAAATTCATGCGCTTTGCGATGCCGCTTAGCCCAATAAGCTATCTGAAATAGGAGCGACGTAAATTGAAGAAATGTGGTAGAATTTCGCTGAATTCTTATATTAACCAAAATATAAAATGATCTGATCGGGTCTCTGATTGCCCTATCATAGAAGTTTAACAGTGCATTTTACTCGCCATTCCACGCGCTTTAAGTTGCCGCCTAGCCCAGCACGCTATCTGAAATAGGAGCTACGTAAGTTGAACAAATGTCACAGAATTACGCTGAATTCTTATATTAACCGTAATATAAAATGATCTAATCGGGTCTCTGTTTGCCTTATCCTAGAAGTTTAATAGTGCATTTTACTCGCCATTTCATGCGCTTTGAGATGCCGCTTAGCCCAGTACACTATCTGAAATAGGAGCGACGTAAATTGAAAAAATGTGATAGAATTTCCCTGAAATGTTATAGTAAACAAAATATAAAATGATCTATTCGTAACTCTGATTGCCCTATCATAGAAGTTTAGAAGTGCATTTTACTCGCCCTTCCACGCGCTTTAAGATGCCGCCTAGCGCAGTACGCTATCTGAAATAGGAGCGACGTTAGTTGAACAAATGTGATAGAATTACGCTGAATTCTTATATTAACCGTAATATAAAATGATCTATTCGGGTGTCTGTTCGCCCTACCCTAGAAGTTTAATAGTGCATTTCACTCGCCATTCCATGCGCTTTGAGATGCCGCTTAGCCCAATACGCTATCTGAAATAGGAGCGACGTAAATTGAACAAATGTGATAGAATTTCGCTGAATTCTTATATTAACCAAAATATAAAATGATCTAATCCGGTCTCTGTTTGCCCCTACCCTAGAAGTTTAATAGTGCATTTTACGAGCCATTTCTTGCGCTTTGAGATGCAGCTTAGCCCAATACGCTATCTGAAATAGGAGCGACGTAAATTGAACAAATGTGATAGAATTTCGCTGAATTCTTATATTAACCAAAATATGAAATGATCTTATCGGGTCTCTGATTGCCCTACCCTAGAAGTTTAATAGTGCATTTTACTCGCCCTTTCGTGCGCTGTGAGATGCCGCTTAGCCCAATACGCTATCTGAAATAGGAGCGACGTAAATTGAACAAATGTGATAGAATTTCGCTGGATTCTTATATTAACCAAAATATAAAATGATCTAATCGGGTCTCTGATTGCCCTATCGTAGAAGTTTAATAGTGCATTTTACTCGCCATTCCACGCGCTTTAAGTTGCCGCCTAGCCCAGTACGCTATCTGAAATAGGAGCTACGTAAGTTGAACAAATGTCACAGAATTACGCTGCATTCTTATATTAACCGTAATATAAAATGATCTAATCGGGTCTCTGTTTGCCTTATCCTAGAAGTTTAATAGTGCATTTTACTCGTCAATCCATGCGCTTTGCGATGCCGCTTAGCCCAATAAGCTATCTGAAATTGGAGCGACGTATATTGAACAAATGTGATAGAATTTCGCTGAATTCTTATATTAACCAAAATATAAAATGATCTAATCGGGTCTCTGATTGCCCTATCATAGAAGTTTAACAGTGCATTTTACTCGCCATTCCACGCGCTTTAAGATGCCGCCTAGCCCAGTACGCTATCTGAAATAGGAGCTACGTAAGTTGAACGAATGTGACAGAATTACGCTGATTTCTTATATTAACCGTAATATAAAATGATCTAATCGGGTCTCTGTTTGCCTTATCCTAGAAGTTTAATAGTGCATTTTACTCGCCATTTCATGCGCTTTGAGATGCCTCTTAGCCCAATACGCTATCTGAAATAGGAGCGACGTAAATTGAACAAATGTGATAGAATTTCGCTGAATTCTTATATTAACCAAAATATGAAATGATCTTATCGGGTCTCTGATTGCCCTACCCTAGAAGTTTAATAGTGCATTTTACTCGCCATTTCGTGCGCTGTGAGATGCCGCTTAGCCCAATACGCTATCTGAAATAGGAGCGACGTAAATTGAACAAATGTGATAGAATTTCGCTGGATTCTTATATTAACCAAAATATAAAATGATCTAATCGGGTCTCTGATTGCCCTATC